>JADRCG010008013.1:267831-509148 GCA_019844195.1 Rhabdomys dilectus
GCAGACAAGGAGAGGGACAAATGAGCAAATTATAAAAAAAATAAATATCTTTTGAGTAATACAAAAATACTCAAAATAATTCTCATAACCCCCAAGAGAAGAAAAATTATATCAACCAACCAATCCCACATCCAATAGAGGGCTAATATCCAAGATATACAAAGAACTCATGAAATTATAAACCAGACAACCAAATAACCCTATTAAAAAATTGGGTACAGAGCTAAACAAAGAATTCTCAACATAGGAAACTCGAATGGCTGAGAAGGACCTTAAGAAATGCTCAACATCCTTAGTCAAGAGGGAAATGCAAATCAAAACAACCGTGAGACACCACCTCACACCAGTCAGAATGGCTAAGATCAAAAACTCAGGTGATAGTAGTTGCTGGCAAGGATCCGGAGAAAGAGGAACACTCCTCCGTTGATGGTGGGATTGCAAGCTGGTACAACCACTCTGGAAATCAGTCTGGCATTTCCTCAGGAAACTGGAAATAGCATTACCTGAGGACCCAGCTATACCACTGCTGGGCATATACCCAGAAGATGCTCCAATATATAACAAAGACATATGCTCCCCTATGTTGATAGCAGCCTTATTAATAATAGCCAGAAGCTGGAAAGAACCAAGATGTCCCTCAGCAGAGGAATGGATACATAAAATGTGGTATATTTACAATGGAGTACTACTCAGCTATTAAAAATAATGAATTTGAGAAATTTTTAGGTAAATGGATGGAACTAGAAATTATCATCCTGAGTGAGTTAACCCAATCACAAAAGAACACACATGGTATTTACTTACTGAAAATTGGATGTTAGACCAAAAGCTTATAATAGAGAAGACTCAACTCACAAACCACATGAAGCTCATGAAGAAGGAAGACCAAGAGGTATTGCCTCAGTTCTACTTAGAACGAGTAACAAAATAACTCAAGGGAGCAAATATAGAAACAAAACATAGGACAGAAACTGAAGGAGGAGCCATCTGGAGATGATTCCACCTGGTATCCATCCCATGTACAGTCTCCTAAGCTAGACACTGATGTGGATGGCTGGAAGTGCATGCTGTCAAGAACATGATATAGCTGTCTCCTTAAAGGTCTGCCTTAACTGACACATTCAGAGGACGATGCTCACAATTAACAAGTGATATGATCAAGTGTTTCCTAATGGAGGAGTTAGAGAGATGACTGAAGGAACAGAAAGGGTTTGGGACCCCATGAGGAAAGTAACAATACCAACCAACCAAAGCTCCCCAGGGTCTAAACCACCAGCCTGGGAGCAAATAGGGAGGGACCCATGACTCCAGCTGTATATGTAGGGGAGGGTAGCCTTGTCGGGCATAGGGGGGAGAGGAGATTCTTGGTCCCATGAAAAATGAACACAGAGTGTGGGGGGGGGATTTTGAGGGTGGGGAGGGGGTAGTGGGGGCAGAGGGTAGACAAGGGCACAGCCTCATAGAAGCATGAGGAGGAGGGATGGGATAGGAGGTTTCTGGGTGGTGGGAGGAAGTGAGGTAAGGGGATAAAATCTGAAATGTAAATATAGTACACAATTTAAAAGAATTTTTAAAAAAATATTTAAATAAAAAAGCAAAGAACGAATAAAATAAAAATAAAAAAGTTAGCTTGATACTAAAATTTGTTTTGAGAATTGTATATTGCACAATACACAGCCTTGGTGTATCTACTCGTCAAGCAAGCTGAGTAGACCTGCTCATATCTCCAATGTCCTGGAATTCCATCTGGATGCAGTGAGGACCCAGCATCAGAGGCTTATCAATTTACTCTTCCCCCCACCTCTCTTCCAATGTCTCAAGGCCTGTAATCAGCTTGAAGAAGTTAATTATGAGTCAGCACCCATAATCCCTAGGCTTGGGGACTAAGTTGGTTAATATTGGGCTGACTTTCTAGGGAAAAGTAGTGGTTTTGTTGGAACAGGGAATATTAACTAGGATTTTTTTTCAGAGCTATTACCTATTGGTAGAAATCTGTATAATTATTCTCAAAATAAAGTTATAATTTCTTAAATTGTACAAAATTTACTTTGATTTCAAATTTAAGGTTTCCATTGGTACGAGCTTCTTATTGATATAAAAGTGAGATGAATATTGATACTCACATAGGCACTGTGACAGTATAACACATTTAGGAATACAAGGCTTAGACCCAGTCCTTCTTTAACTTTTCTAACTGATTTGAGATGGTTAGCCTGTTAGTTAAGGGACTATAGCATATTCTGGGTTTTGAGTTTTTGCTTAAGGTGTTTTCTGTATTTTATTTAGAAATAGCTGAGAAGAGTTAACAGACAACAGTCCAGATTGCCTTACACAGATATTTGGTTTTCAAAACATCAGAAGTCCACAGAATTGACTTTACAAACATTTCAGTATTAATGTTCATTTTTATTAGAGACCTGTCTGCTCCTGACAGCTTCCTGTCTTGGATTCTAAGAAGAAATTGAGCATCTTTGGAGTTACTCCAGTTGTGGTGAGACAGCCACTGGGCAAGAATTGCCTCTTCCCATCTACAGACAAATGAATGTCCAGAAAAGGACGCACTTGCAGAATAGTCAGCTGATTATATCTGCCTAGACAGAGTAATCAGCCCTTAAATATTCTGTATCACTATGGTCTGTCAGAGATCCTGGGCCAGAAGGCTAAAGATCAGATGCTCCAACGTTTTGAATATAGGGACTGTCCAGGTGTTCAGTAGTCTCTATAAATTGGCTAAGTTTTAGAAGCTATGCTTTGTGCTTCTCGTAATTTCAGTTAACTCAGTCATTCTGAATTTCTGACGGGGTTGAAAACTTATAGTCTCATAGCCAATCCTGGCTATTTACTTTGAGAGAAAAGACTTGAGTGGATGTTTTTCAGCTGACATTCATTCTAAAGCCAAGAAAAAAATCCAGTTATAGAACTAAGTGTTTTAGTTAGGAGAGACGACAGAAGTTCTGGTTAGTCAACAAAATGATGTACTGCTTATTAGGATTAACTTGTACCTCACTGGTACAAATAGGCATAATTATGCTCTAATTGTATTTTAACAGAAAAGTTTTATTTTAACAGGAAGAGTAATATGTAGGAGGAGCTAAGGTGAGAGGAGTACAGAGAGGAAGAGAAGGAGTAAGGAGAGGAAGAAAAGAAGGACAGGAGAAGCTAGATGATGAGAGAGAGAGAAAGAGAGAGAATGAGGGTAGGGGACATGGAGGCAGATGTTCACTTGTCTTTACCAGTCAAAGATAGTTGATATGTCTAGGTTGAGTATTCGGTTACACTTCTGACTGAGAATTACCAAACGTATAAAGCTTTGGATTAACATTTTTACAAATTGTTTAAAAGGAAAAGGGGGCATGGAATAAAATTTTTCTAGGGAGGGAAAATGGGGAAAAAGGATGACATTTGAAATGTAAATAAAATATCAAAAAAACCAATACTGTATGATATGCCATTGATAATTTTGTAAATATATTAATGTTTCTAGCTACCCCGCATAATAAACCACTTGCATCTGTTTGAATTTCAAAAAAAAATAAACAATAACAGTTTTTTAAAAGTTCTTGCAAACTATATCCAAGAACCCATAACAACAATCACTAACTACAACCAGTAGGCTTCATCCCAGAGATATAGGCTTGTTACAATATATGGAAATCCATTAAAGTAATCCCCCAAGTAACAAATTCAAATTAAAATTTACAAGATCATCTCATGAGAAGCTGAAAAAGCATCTGACAAAATACAACACTCCTTCTTGCTAACTGATTGGAAAGATAAAGGATTTAAAGTACCTACCTAAACATAATAAAAGCAATAAACAATTCATTAACAGCTAACATCAAACTAAGTGGAGAAAAATTTGAATTAATCCCACTGAATTAAGGTACAAGACAATGCTGCACACTCTCTCCCAATTTATTCAATATAGTACTCGAAGTTCTAGCTACAGCTAATAGAAAATAAAACAGAAGTCAAAATATATGGACTGGAAAGAAGAAACTCAAGGTATCACTCTTTGCAAATGATATGATGGGATACATAAGTGACCACAAAAATTCTACCTGAGAATTCTTACAGCTTATAAACAGTTTAAGAAAAGCAACTGGATATAAAAGTATCTCAAACAAATCAGTAGCCTTTCTCTACACAAAGAATAAATGGGTTGAGAGAGAAATTAGCAAAAGAACACTCTTCATAATACTCAGAAATATTATAAAATGTCTTGAGTATCTCTAGCCAAGCAAGTAAAAGATATGTATGACAAAAGATTCAAATCCCTGTGAAGGAAATCAAAGAAAACCTGAGAAGATGGAAAGAACTCCCATACTCATGGACTGGCAGGATTAACATAGTAGAAATGCCCATCTTAAAAAAGCAATCTACAGATTCACTGTAATCTTATTAAAATTCCACCTCAATTCTTCACAAAGATAAAAAGAGCAATGCTCAACTTTGTATGGAATAGCAAAAATGTATAGCTAAAACAGTCCTCAAAATGAAAGAACTTTTGGGGAAATCACACTCCCTGAATTCAACATGTATTACACAGCAATACTGATTAAAACCAGTTTGAATTGGTACAGAGACAGAGACAGAAAATTGATGAATGTATTAGAGTTGAAAACTCCACAGTAAACTAAAACATCTATGGTCACTTGAAATTGGACAAAGAAGCTAAAACCATACACTGGGAAAAAGTAAACCTCTTCAATAATTGATGTGAGATTTATTGTAGTCTACATGGAGAAGAATGAAATGTGACCAATTTTTTTTTCTCTTTATACAATGTTCAGGTCCAAGTAGATCAAGGGCTTCTACATAAAACCAGATACACTGAATCTAATAGAAGAGTAAATGGGAAACAGCCTTAAATATATGAGCAGAGTCAAAAATTTCCTCAACAGAAATACAGTGGCTCTGCTTTAAGATTAACAGTTGAAAAATATGACCTCACAAAAGAGAAAAGTTTCTGTATCAAATTATACTGTCAATATGACAAAATGGCAGACTACAGATTGTGAATTTTTTTTTACTAAATGTAATAGAGTGCTAAAATCCAAAATATATAAAGAATTCAACAACTTAGATTTCAAAGAACCAAATAATCAAAATAAAACATGGGCTACTGAGGTAAACAGAATTCTTCTCAACTGAGAAACCTCAAATGACTAAGAAGCACATAAAAAATGTTCAAAGTCCTTAGTCATCAGAACAATGAAACTCAAAATTACCCTTAGATTCCAGCTTACACTAATCAGAATGGCTAATACTTAAAAAAAGATAAAAGGAAAAATTCAAGTGACTGCAGATGCTGTTGAGAATGTTTAGAGAGAGAGAGAGAGAAAAAACACTCCTTCATTAGTAATGGGGATTGCAAGCTGTGAAACTCTCATTGGAAATCTATCTGGTTTTTCCTCAGAAAATTGGAAATTGTTCTACCTGAAGACTCAACTATACTGATTCTGCAAATATATCCAAAAGATGATCCAACATATCAAAAGAACAAAATGTTCTGCTATGTTCAAATCAGACTAGTGTATGAGAGCCAGGAGCCAGAAACAACCCAGATGTCCCTCAATAGAAAAATGGATAGAGAAAATATGGTATATTTTCACAATGTATTTATCAGGTATTAAAAATGAGGATATTACAAAATTTGCAGGCAAATGGATGGAACTAGAAAATACCCTGAGTGCTATAACTCAGAAAAAAAAGGACATACATGGTGTGTACTCACTGATAAATATTACTCAAAAAGCTCAGAATACCCATGATACAACTCGCAGATCATAAGAAACATAATAAGAAGGAAGAACAAAGTATGGATTTTTAATCCCACTAACAAAGAGAAAAAAAGAAACAATCATGGGAGGAAGAGGGAGGAGGGACTTCGAGGAAAAGGAGAGGGAGAGAAATAAAAGGAGGGAAGAATCAGGAATTTTAGAAGACAGGACAAATGGAAAGAAGAACAGGAGAATGAATAGAAATTATGTAGCAGTATGAGGTGACAAACAGTGAGAACCACCACAAAGACCCAAACAACAGGAATGCAAGAGTCCCAGTGCTCAATGGGGATGACATTAAGATAAATGCCCAACTGTATGGAGATAAAATCTGAAGAAACTACCTCCACTATATAAATATCCACTGCAGTTGAAGGATGAGGCCACACACCCATCTCAAATTTTTGAACTCAGAAATTTTTACCTTTAAACACAACACAGGGACAAAACTTGGAGCAGAGACTAAATAAACGGCCAATCAGAAATCAACACAATGGAATCTATACCATTAACAGACACCAAAGTCCTACAGTATTGCTGGTGTCAGGCTGTGATTGAAGACAAGAAACTAGCATTGATATTCTCTTTTTTTTGTTATTGGATATTTTCTTTATTTACATTGCAAATGTTATCCCATTTCCTGGTTCCCATTCCAAGAAACATCCTATCTCATCCCCCCTTCCCCTGTTTCTATGAGGGTGTTCCTCCACCCACCCACCCCAGCTTCCTGACCTTTCATCCAACTAGACTGGGGCATCAAGCCTTCAAAGGACCAAGGGTCTCTTCTCCCAGTGATGGCCTACAAGTTCATCTGCTACATATACAGCTGAAGCCATGGGGTCCCTTTATGTGTACTTTATGGTTGGTGGTTTTGTTCCGGGAAACTCTAAGAATCATTACTGTTTGATATTGTTGTTCTCTGAATGACTTGCAAACCCCTTCAGTTCTTTCTCTAACTCCTCCACTGTGGACCCTATGCTCAAATAATATCAAAACAACCCTAAGATACTACCTCATGCCAATCATTATAACTAAGGGAAAAAAACTCAGTTGCCAGCAAATGCTGTCTAGGATGAGAAGAAAGATGAACATTCCTCCATTGCTGGTGAGATTGCAAGCTGGTATAAACACTCTGGAAATCAGTCTGGCAGTTCCTCAGAAAATTGGACATTGTCTTTCCTGATGACCCAGCTATACCCCTCCTGGGCATATGCCCAAATTGTCTCAATATATAACAAGGACACATGCTATACTATGTTTATAGCAGCCTTATTTATAATAGCCAGAAGCTGAAAGGAACTCAGATTATCTTTCAATAGAGGAATGGATACAGATAATTTTGTATATTTACACAATGTAGTACTGATCAGATATTAAAAACAATGATTTCATGAAATTCTTATTCAAAAGTCTGTACCTAGAAAATATAATCCCAAATGAAGTATACCAATCACAAAAAACACACATGGTATGGAATTCATGATAAGTGGATATTACACAAAGCCAGACACACCCTTGATACAATTCACAGATCACATGAAGGTATAGAAGAAGAAAGACCAAAGTGTGGAACCTTCAGACCTTCTTATTAGGGCAAATAAAATACTCACAGGACAAATAATGGAGACAAAGTGTGGTGCAGAGACCTCAGGAAAGGCCACTCAGAGTTCTGCCAACCTGGGGATCAATCACATATACAGTCACCCATTCCAGACACTATTATAGATGCCAAGAAATACATGATGACAGGAACCTGATATACCTGTGTCCTGAGAGGCTCTTCAAGAAAGTTATAAATACAGAGGCAGATACACAGAGCCAACCATTGGTCTTACAATGGGGTATCCAAAAATGGAATTAAGGAAAAGACTGAAGGAGCTGAAATTATTTGCAACCTCAATTGAAGAACAAAAATATTAACCAACCAGAAACCTCAGAGCTTTCAAGGAATATACCACCAACAAAAAGTACACTTCTAAGACACACCATTATGTCATGCCTTTAAGTCATGCCCTTAGGTCTTGTCTGTAAATCTGATCTCTAAGTCACACCTTTAAGTCACACACCTTTAAATCTCATACACTCAAGGGAAGATCCTGGGTATCTAAAACAAGATGTTACCAGAATATGCTCAGCTGTTTTAGGCTATTGTAATCAAGTCTTTTGTCAGGGTATATGGCTCAAGTTGACTGCAAGGATGATAGCCACCTTCTGTCGGCTCCCCACAGGTCTCTTTTTTAAAACTTTTTTCAAAAGGGAAGGCTGGGAAAACTTAAGGAAGCAGTGACTGTCTTAGGTTGGACCAAATGATCCCAGCCTCCCTTTCCCATCTTTGGATACTTAACAGTCATTGGTTGAGCTCCTGTCTTAGGATGGTGAGGCCTCCCTTTTTAGGAGCAAGGGTCTTGAAGTGTTCTCTTACCCGTCATTGACTATCCGGCTTAGCTCATAAGTTAGGGGATAATCCTCGTTAGTCTCGATGACAGAGGTTTTACAATCCCTTATTTCCAGCCTGTAATAATGGACCTGTATGAGTTTCATTTGAATAGCATCTATCTGTTGTCTTACAAAAGCCATCAGTTTGTTGAACAGCATGGACCTGAGAGACAAGAGATTTAACAATGCCTGAACAGTAAGTATAACAGCAACACACTTTTTTAAGGGCAACACATAACTTCCTCTATTAGAGGAGTAAAAATTATTATCCTCTTCTACTCTGTTTAAAATTGTGCTATAGCAGAATCTAAATGCATAGAAATATAGAACTGGCCATAGCTATGATCTTAACAAAACAAGTAAGGAAATCCCGGTTCCTGCTGCAGTAAATCTCAAACCCAAAAAGCAACTATAGTAACTATGTTAGTGGGATTTTCCCCTGGGTCTAAACAATGTTCATCACTAAATCATAAGTCGGGGAACTAAGAGTCCAATAGAGCCATCCTGGAGGTACATGTGATGATGTCTCCTTCCACATTGAGGACTTCCCAAGTCAGGTTTGCTGGTTGATCTGTTCCAGTTTGAAGGCAACTGAAAAGCATCTTCATGTTTCCTTCGAAGAAACAATAGGGTTCTCAGGAGGTTTCTCCTCCCTGGATTTGTTATTGTTATCTATTTGTTTAATCAGTCTCTCTGGCAGCCAGGGGGCAGCATCTGCACTTTGTGAATATATGCAGGCAAAACCTCTTCCCCAGATAAGCACTGGATCTGGCCCATTCCAGGTTCCAGTTAATGGATCTTTCCAGAGGACTGTTGCAAAATTCTTTTTGGTATCAGGATGCCAGAATCTATCTGCAGCAGATTTTCCTTCAGAATCCAAAGTTTAAAATTTAAAATAAAAAGCATGTGATGAAGGATATTTCTCGGGGATCCCTTGATAGGGTACCATTCTCCCTTTTTAATTTTTTTTCAAATTGACATTTAATGGTTTGATGCACCCTTTCTACCATACCTTGTCCCTGTGGATTATATGGAATACCTGTCTTATGTAGTATTCCCAATTTTTCACAGAATTGGCAGAAACTGGAGCTTTTATAACCTGGGCCATTGTCAGTCTTTATCTGTTTAGGGACACCCAATACAACAATTGTAGGAAGCATATGAGTGATCACATGCTTGCATGTTTCTCCAGATTCTAATGTCACATAAATGAAACCAATGTATATATCTACACATTCATGTATGTATTTTTGATTGCTAAATTCATTATAATGAGTCTTCAGTTTTTCCTAATCCTTTTCCCTGGGGAAAATCCAGAGTTTACCATTTGAGCCATGATTATTACCAAAAAAAAAAAAAAACCCTATGATTGGCTGTACCCAATATAATATGCATCAGAGGAACTAAAGCCTTGATCCCCTCTTCTAGGATTCTTATATTTGTGATTAGTAGAGTACAATGGAAGTAACAATAGTTTAGCTAACCTCCTTTCTATAGGAATGATGATTATATTCTGAATTGCCTAAGCCATTACTTTAATCTCACCTTAATAATCATCATCTATTGTGGTGCGCCAACTTCATTGCGTGTGGTGTGCCAACGTCATCACGCACTATCACACCACCGCCATTGGAAGATGGCACCGACATCAGCCCAGACTCATCCCGCTTAACTAGTAAACAAGTGCTCAGAGCATGCTCAGAGTCCCTTGAACCAGCCTACATGTGACGCATCCCGAGACGTCATATTCTCCTGAGCTCTGCTAGCCAATCACAGAGGTACACGCCAACACGCCGACCTAATAGGTATTTAAGGATGTCTCCGTTTTCTATCGGGGTCTTCCCTTCCATTCCGGCTGCAATAAAGCCTGCTGTAGAAGAATCCTGTTGTCTGAGTCCATTCTTGCTGGTGAGGTCCTGACGAGGACAGCCACAGTCTATAACTCCAGAAAAAATTGTAGTCCCTGAATAGTGGTACTGCTTCTTCCCACTATCTGATTAAACACATTTGGATAGAGTTGTCCAAACACTCCAGTGGGTAAGGCCTGAGGTCCCATTTCTGGGGTTAATAATACTATGTGGCTGGCAGAACTGAGGTCTAGTCCTGTACTTCCTGGTGTTGCTCGACTAAGTTCTGAAAGGGATTTTTGTTTGCTGGTATGAAACTGACTGCTCCATAAGCCTGTTTTGGCTTGTGTTGGTTCAAGGCCTGGAGCTGACCCCTGTTCCTGTTTCCCTGATTATGGGAAAGAGTGTTTCCTTCTGTGGTTTTTTTTTTTTTGGACCTACATTTATTAACGCAATACCTTCTAAGTTTGCAAAGTGGGCAGATCCCAGGCTGTTTTCTGGGCTGTCTCTGTGTTAACTCATTTTCTGCCTCACAATCTCTTGCAAAGTGTCTAAGCTTGCCACATTTAAAACTGGCCTTTTGGTTTCTACTAGCCAAAAAATCTTCTACTGATTGTCTTTGCATGGCAGCCGCCATAGTTAAGATCTGTTGGTAGGAGAAACCTATGTCAGAACAGAGTCTGATATACCCCGTAAGGTCTGTCTTTTTCCTGTAGGGTCTAATGGCTGCTTGGCAGGCAGGATTGGTATTCTCATATGTAAGTTGTTTGACATAATCTACCTCTGCCTCTGCATTACCAAAAATCCTCCCTGCTGTTGTCATTAATCAATGAACAAAATCAGAAAATCGTTCATCAAGTCCTTGTCTGACTGTGGTTAAGGACACATTAGGGTCCCCTTTTGCTGGGAGATTATGCCAAGCCTTCATGGCTGCATTTTGAATTTGAGCGAATGAGCCTGGGACATACTGCATCTGGTTATCACTGGAAGCAAATTTCCTTCCCCTACTAAGGCATCAAAGGACAAATCATTGCCTGCCTGAATGTTTCTCCTAGCTGTTTCTTTATAATTCTCATGATACTCTGATTTCCAAATAAGATAGTCACTACCGCTATGAACTGCTCTCACTAATGTATACCAATCACTAGGAGTCAGCCACTTCTCTGTGGCAGACTCTAAAATTGCAAGAGTAAAGGGAGCAGTGACACCATATTTTGATACTGAATTTTTTAATTCCTTAATAATTTGAAAATTAAACCGTGTGTGATGTCTCCAAGCAACCCCTCGATCATCTCTGGTCTCGGATACAGGGAAAGCATTAGCACCTCCCTTCTCTGGATGATCTATGGCTAATCTTAAGCTCGGAGACAGGGACTGACTGCCTTTAGACTCCTGGTTGAGGAGAGCAAGGAGCTGGGCATTTTTGCAGTTTGACTCTCGAGAGATCTTCTCTGTCTTTAATTTTTGTAGCTGATTAATTAAGTCCTGATACTCTTTCTCTAACTCTATTTGTTGTTTAAGAACAGATATTTTTTCCTGTAACTCCCTTGTGGGATCTATATCCACCATCTCTATTGGTGGAGCACTTAGAGGCAGAAGCCCATAGGGAGGGAGTCTTCCAGAAAAGGGCCATTCAGGGTTCTAATGTTCATCTGCCTCTTCCTCTAGGTTAGCACAATCTGGCTCTGACCAATTGTCATCAATCTTTGGTTGTATTTTAGATTCTAATTTCTGATAAATATGTTTCTTTTTATTTTGAACATGAAAGACAACATTCAAACAATGAAACAAAAGCAGACAGTTAACACACGTGAACAGCAAACAGAAAAAGAAAAACAAAGAGTTGAGTTCAGGCTAACTTATTTCTTGAACCATTTTCATTAACATGACTTACCTTTCTTGACGATCACCTTCTTTTCACTTCTGAATTTTCAGCAGATCCTTCTTCCGGTAACGTCCAATACTGGGACTCTCTTGCTGCCCCACTTTGGATGCCAAAAATATTTCAGCCCGAGCTGTTTCCTAGTATAAAGACTCAGGTCCTAATCTCAGTTCCAGTTGCTAGCCTCTTTCCCAGTTGCAAGCTTTTTCTCCAAGTGTTAAGTGCCTAATTATCTGTGCCTAATACCTAATAATCTCTTCTGTCTGCCTCTCACCTTTTATATGTCTCACTTCTAAGCCACACCTTTAAGTCACACCTTTAAGTCATGTCCTTAGGTCTTGACTCTAAATCTGATCTCTAAGACACACCCTTAAGTCACACAACTTTAAATCTCACACACCCAAGGGAAGATTCTGGGTACCTAAAACAAGATGTTATTAGAGTGTGCTCAGCTGTTGTAGGCTGTTGTAAAAAAGTCGCTTGTCAGGGTATATGGCTCAAGATGGCTGCAAGGATGATAGCTGCCTTCTGTTGGCTCCCAACAGGCAATGCCATTGGGGGATGCTGAGAGAAAAAACAGAAAAAGAATATTATTTGAAATGTAAATAAAGGAAATATCTAATAACATTAAGAAAGAAAAATAAGAACAAAAGAAGGACCAAAAAAGAAACAAAAAGAAAGAAAAAAGAAAGAAACAAAGAAACAAAGAAGGATTGAAAGGAAAAAGAAAGGAAGGAAGGAAGGAAGGAAGGAAGGAAGGAAGGAAGGAAGGAAGAAAGAAAGAAAGAAAGAAAGAAAGAAAGAAAGAAAGTTCATGCAAGAATGGCATGGCAAGTCCTAGCCTTGGAGCCTTGGGAATATTGGGTTGGCATTCAGGAAACTCTTCCAGAGAATGTCAATAGGTAAATCTGGTGCATGGTCAACACATCAAGAGATACACCTGATAGTGTGATAGACCAGGTGGAATTATCTCTGGATTATTTCCCCATGGGGAAACAAGTGCAACAGAACAATGAGCACTATAGTTGTTGGAATGTTCTCATTGAAACTGAAGGATAACATTCAGAAATGATTAGCAGGGAACACTGGTTGGCATTATGACTATGCAGTACTCTTGATGTCTGTAGAAATCACTGGAGGAAAATGATATTGGAGATTCTTTCAAGATACATTCATCCAACCTAGGACTGGACAGTGCACATAAGGTCCAGATTGGCTTTTGGGTAGAGGATCGAGAGGAAAACAAGGTATAGTTGGTGCAGGATTAGAAATTACCCTCATATTATACTGTACACACTGGATTGGTTTACAAGGGATCAACAAAGAATTCCAATAAAATAGGTCATAGACAGGAGGCTATGTGTGGGAGTGTGAGGATGATGGTAGCAACTAATGTTCGTAAAGGGTGTTCCAGTGAAAAAGAAGTCTGATCTATGCTGGCAGACCTAGGCACTTGATCACAGAAATGAAAAGGTATATGTGGTGCTGTGGCACTATGCAGGCAAAGCATCTCTGTTACAACAGATACACCTGGAATACAAATTTTTCTGGGAGAAAACAAAATACACAATTCACTAATACAATGTGCTGAATAATGGTTGACTCAGGACTTAGAACTATGAGTGTAGATACTGTGGGACAGAAGATTTCTGTAGCCCCTCAATAGGTAAGTCCAGTAAAGATTTTATGTCACCAGAGCAATGCCAAGGAATATGGCCAAGGAACAGGCAGCAGCCTTTTTGAGGACAATCGTCATGGCGAACAATGTATTTTCTGTGTCCACAGAGTTATGAGTTGGTAATGTACCAATGGCCTAGGTAGACATGGTTCCAGAAATGACCAGGGAATAAATGTTACCATAGTTGATGAGTGACCTTGAGATTTAATACCTGGAAAATGAGAACAGCTCTGTCTTGTTAGGTTAGGATCAGTCCATGTGTTACATCTGATGGGAGTTCTGTGCATGGGCAGCCAGGCTTCGAGAGAGAGTGCACATGGTGCAGGGAGGATTGTATCTCTGGAATTCAAGATGGAAATCAGCTATGGTGGTGTGAAGAAGGTTGGTCTTAGTAGGCTCATAGACTTGAATTCTAGGTAACCAGAATTTGGCACTGTTAAAAAGGGTGTCATTTTTGGAGGAGGTGTGGACTTTTTGGAGAAAGTGGATTACTTGAGATGGATATTAAGGTCTCATTTGCTCAATATATGCCTTTTGTGGCTCATAATTTTCAGCTTCTGCCTGAGGATCCAAATAAACACACCTACTTCTCAAGCATCACTTCTTCCCACAGAGCACTCCCTTCTGGCCATGAGGAAACAGACTAAATGTCTGAACATAAAGACAGCCAAAATTAATGATTTTCTTCATATGGGTTGATGTGGGACTCTCTAGAACTGCCAAGAGGTTTTGCTCTTTCCCATTGCCTCTCGTTTGCTAAAGCTTTAAATTACATTCCTAAAGCAAATTTCCAATGTCTAGTCTCTTATGTGGGAAATGTATTGCTCCTAGGAGTGGTCATCAAGGTCCAACCTCAAAAATAACAAGGTCCTATGTGTGTCTTTATGTGCACTTAGAGCATTCTTGGTACACTTAGAACATGCTCTCTGTTCATCTAGAGATAGTCATTAGAAATTGGAGATGTTACAGTTGTGCTTGTCTTGGGGAGCTCACCAGGAAAGTCTGTACAAGATTCATGGACATACCTATGCCTGGGAGTATTAAGATGTTGCTAACACATAGGTCTTAGAACACTCAGAATTCAAACCAGTACTAAAACTATGCAACAACACTTAGACACTGACAAGATGAGATAGAGTTGGCAGGCTTTGATTTTGTAAAAACATCTTGAATTTTTTGGCAGTACCTTAGTGACCAGCTGTAAGTCTATCAGAGTCTAGTTATGAGACTGTAATAGGATATTATGGGCAGATATGTAGGTATAGCCAGAGTATCATCTGGCACCTGATTGGAAGGGCTTCAGCAATTGCTTGACTGAGCTAGATCTGGGAGGATAAGGAATGTTGTCCCACAATTCCTTGAAGCTCATAGGCAAGTATGGCAAGATAGGTGTTTATTCAGAAGTATATGTGGGAATGAAGAGATGGCACAGACAATCTATATTTAGGCAGTATTTAACAGAAAATGCAAAGTAGAACTTTTACAGAAAAGGTAGTTTAAGGACAATAAGGATGGTGGTAACGTTGCCCTGGATTTTGCAACATAAATCTTCTGTAGTCTTTGATCATCTGAAGCTGAACATTGGAGCATCTGAAGCATGGACTGAAGCTGTAGCGTGTTTCCAGGTATTGTGATCCATCAAACTGGCTATGAAATCTGTGAATCCAGATTAAGAACATGAACAGTTGAGATGGTGACAATTTGCTTGTTTCTTGTTGAACTGGCCTGAGAAGCTTTACAGAAGATTTATGACTGGAGTTAAGGTTGGTAGTAAGTGGTACCCAAGCTCCAAAACAATGCCTCTAAGAAAAGCCAATCTTTCTTCAGAATATCTTTATCTACGCCTAGAATTTGTCAATGGTGCATGAGAGCTCTTCTATGTGTTTCTGTCATAGAAAAATTTTTACCTGTGTTAATCTGAGGAATTGAATAGGAAAATCAGAATGCTTACAAGGCATTGGCTTCAAAAATAGCCCTAACATGTGATCATGGTTCTAGCAGGACCATCCAAGAAAATTTGGTTTCGGGACTACTTGACATTAGAAAACCATGATGGTCCTGATTCTTTGGAGCTCAACAGGTAAGGCCCAAGTAGTACACCCATGAAAAGAGAGCTAGACTTTAGAGTATAAAGTTGTCACAATCAGGCTTGGTCATGGGAGAAATTCCCCCCCCCCCCCAAAAAAATTCAAGGTTACCTCTTATGTGACAGGAGTTACATACTTGAATCAAAGGAACTACACTTCAACAAAGACTATGATGACAATGAAATAAAGCATATCATGGTCAGAAAGAATGCACAGAGCAGAAGTTGGTGAGTATTAGTCAATAATAACAGAGAAATGCAGTGCAAATGCTGTAGGACAAAGGGAAGACTGGTAATAGGAGATGTCACTGGAGGGACACTTTCAAAATTGCCCACAACGGAACCCCAGGTGTAATCTGCACATACTTAGCTAAAACATCTTTCATTAAAGCTATAGATAAGCTAGTGCTAAAAACTCACCAGGAAATTGTGTACAATGCTAGATTCCTGAAGTCAAGCTCAAAAGTATGAAGAAGACACTGGCAGCAGAGACTTGTAGATCTCTTCATGCAAACATGGTATACCCACTATCCATAAAAACAGAACTGAAATGTTGGTATGGCACAAGAAGCTGGGGACAAGAGAACCAAATGAAGTACTTTGATGTAAAAGCTACATAATAGAACTTAGGCCTGGGACTGTGTTCATGGTATAGATGGGAGAGATTCAGGAAAGCTACTCAGGTAACAATGTTAAGAGGAATCCACATCCACAATTAGGCTTTAGCTTCTTTGTTTAGAAAGGATATGTTGGATCTCCAGAAATTCAAGAGGAAATACAAAATGTGTGAGACCAGAACTAACCTGCAACAGTGATGATGGCACTGGAATGTAAGGTTCGTGTGAGCACACCAACAAGAGAAAATGTATGAGATAAATATACATACCCTTATTGGGAATAGCACAGTTGTTCTTAATTTGGTGAAACTTACCATATTAATCAAATTTCATCACTGAGAGAACAAATTTTAGGAATCAAGGAAGAAACCTATAGGCAAAAATAAAAGCACATAACACTAAGGCATACTACAAAATGCTTTGCCCACAGCAGGTACCTCAGCTTGGTACTTGTACAACACTGAACCACTTCTGAAATGTGGCCACACTCAGAGAGGCCTCCAAGCAATAGCTGCTGAGAGACATATGGTTATCAAAGCCATAGAGGAAATAAACCAACCTATATACTATAGGGCTATTATGACATTAAAATGAAAATCAGCAATTTTTTAAGGTGGGAATGGGATGTGGTTATGTTTATATATCTACAGGGAATAAAAAAAGTATGTTTAGCAACAAAACTTATAAAAACTATATCTGACCAATGAATTGTCTTATCCACTGAGACAAGAATCTCTTCACAAAGAAAATAGTCCAGGTAATTAAAAGACTGTCTCAGTTAGTGATTTATCCAAAGTTTGCATGCAAATATACTTCATTTGGGCTAGCCCTTATGATTGATACCACAGAGAATGGATAAACACAGAGACTGGACAATAGGTAGGCAGGACTGGCAGTACAAAGACTAGATAAACACAGAAAATGGGCAATAAATGCAACAGTTACCTTTTTTCAGACTAACTATTTTTCCTTGGAAACCAAAAATGGGAATTTCTTGCCCCAATTCAGCAGGAAGCAAATATATATATATATACCATCATCCCATATAATTAAGTTGGTGTGAGTGATTTAGGTGGGTGGCTTGATGTGTTATGTTTGTTATCATCTAGGGTGGTGGTTTGTTTTGCATAATAATTGTATATTGATATAAATTTAATCTGTTTTGCTCAATTAGAAAATAGTAACAAAATTTTAAGATATCTTTAATTATTGTATATTAATAGAACATTAAAATTGTTTTTTTGTAATATCATATATTAACAGAAATGTAATCTTTTTGTTTAATTGTTGAATATTGATAGGCTTTTGTTTACTGTACATTCATTGAAAATTTAGGTTTTGGTTTAACTATTGGATATTAATAAAAATTTAATGTCATTTTGTTTGAGTAAGTCCATATTTATAGAAAATTAACTTTGTTTTGTTTAATTATTGGATATTAATAAAAATTTAAAGATGTTTTGTTTGAATTAATGTATATTAAGAAAAATTTAGTGGTTTTGTTTAATTATTATGTATTGATAGGAATTTAAATACTTTTTAATTAATATATATTAATTGAAATTTAAAGATTTACTTTCATTATTGTATATTAAAATATATTTAAGTTGCTTTGTTTGAATTATTGTTATTCATAGAAATTTATGTTTTAAATATATATCAATAGAAATTTACATTGATTTTGTTTAAATTATTGTATGTTAATAGAAATTTAAAGTCTTTTTAAATTAGTGTATTTTAATAGAAGCAAATTTTTTGTTTAAGTAATCTACATTTATAGATCTTTTATTGTTTTGTTTAATTATTGTATATTGATAGATATTTAAATGTGTTTTGTATTTTTGCATAGTAAAAGATATTGACAGCTTTTATATAATATTGTATGTTAACAGAAATTTAAAGTCATTTTGTTTAAGTTTTTGTGTATTAAGCGAAATTTAAAGTCATTTTGTTGGAAGCATATATTAATTGAAATATAAGAGATTACTTTAATTAGCGTCTATTTGTAGAAATTTGGTTTTTTAATTATTTTATATTGATAGAAGCATTAAATCATTTTTTGAATTATACTATGTTAACACCAAATTGTTGGTTTTTTATTATTGTATGACAGAAAATTAAAGTTGATTTGTTTTATTGTGTATTAACAGAAATGTATAGCTTTTGATTAATTTTCATAATCACAGAAATTTAAAGTCATTTTCTTTGAATTTTTGTTTATTAAAAAAGTTGAAATCATTTTGTTTAAATTATTGTATATTAATAAAATTTAATGTTTTTGTTGAAGTGTTTTGTATTTATAGAAATTTTATGTTTTTGTTTAATTATTTTGTATTAATAGAAATTTAAAGTCACTTTTTTGAATTATAGTATATTAATAGAAGCTTTATGTTTTAGTTTAAACGTTGTATGCTTACAGGAATTTAATGTATTTTTTTAATTATGGTATAATTATAAGTGTCCTTCTTGGAATAGGCATGTCCTCATGGAACAAATTCTCTCACTGTAGGAACAGGATTTAAGGTGTCCTATTCTCAAGCTAAGCAAAGTGTGGCCCACACTCTTCTTCTGTTGTCTAGTGATCAAAATACAGAAATCTCTGTCATGCTTCCTAACAAAATGTTAATGGACTTAACCTCTGAAACTGTTAATTAATCCCAAATAAATATCTTCTTTTATAAGAGTTATAGTGATCATGGTTTCTCTGGACTGCCTTCCTTTGCAAGTTTACCAGAGAGATAATGACTACCAATCACATAGCTACTAATGTATCGTGTTTCAGTAATGGTAAGGGCAATGTTGTCATTTATAGAATTAGCATAGGAGTGGCACTATTAGAGAATGTGGCCGTCTTGGAGTAGGTATGTCATTGTAGGTATGAGCTTTATGACTCTCATTCTAGCTGCCTGTAAGGCAGTATTCTGCTAGCATCCTTAAGATGACTATCTAGAACTCTCAGAACTGTCTGCACCATGCCTGCCTGGACGCTGCCATGCTTCCACCATGTTGACAATGGACTGAACCCATAAGCCAGCCAAAATTAAATGTTTTCCTTATGATAATTTCTTTGTTCATTGTATCTGTTGCCAGAAGTAAAACCCTAAGGCGGGCATCTCCAGCACTTCTACCAGAGAGAGAATACAATGAATGAATGGATATAGACCAAAAGAGAGAGTATTGAAGTCTCACAATATTATTTTGTGTGGTACAATGTATGATTTGAGCTTCAGTAAAGTTTCATTAAAGTATATGAGTACCATTGCATTTGGAGCACCGATGTTGGGAATTGAGAGTTCATTTTGTTAGATCTTTCCTTTGATGAGCATGAAGTATCTGTCCTTCCTTATCTTTTTTGATTACCTTTGGTTTAAAGTTGATTTTATTCGATATTAGAATGGCTATTCCAGCATGTTTCTTGGGACCATTTGCTTGGAAAATTGTTTCCCAGCTGTTTACTCAGAGGCAGTATCCATCTTTGTCACAGAGGTGCGTTTTGTGTATGCAGGAAAATGTTGGGTCCTATTTACATGTCTATTCTTTTAATCTATGTCTTTTGTTGAAGAATTGAGACAATTGATATTAAGAGTTATTAAGAAAAAGTGATTGCTGTATCTGGTATTTTTATGGTTATAATTGGAATTATGTTTTTGTGGCTATCTTCTATTGGGTTTGTGAAAAGAAGATTACATTCTTGCTTTTTCTAGGGTGGAGTTTCCCTCTTTATGTTGCAGTTTTACATCTATTATCCTGTGTAGGGAGGATTTGTGGAAAGATATTGTATACATTTCATTTTGAAATGGAATATCTTGGTTTTTCCATCTATAGTAATTAAGAGTTTTGCTGGGTATAGTACCCTGGGATGGCACTTGGGTTCTCTCATGGTCTGTATGAAATCTTTCCAGGATCTTCTGGCTTTTATAATATCTGGTGAGAAATCTGGTGTAATTCTGATAGGCCTGTCCTTAATCATTACTTGACCTTTTTCTCTTAATGCTTTTAATAATGTTCCTTTGTTTTGTGCACTTAATGACTGTTATGTGACAAGAAAAATTTTCTTTCTGGTCCAGTGTATTTGGAGTTGTGTAAGCTTCTTGTATGTTCATGAACGTCTTTCTTTGGGTTAGAGAAGTTTTTCTCTATAGTTTTGCTGAATAAGAAAACTTGTCCTTTAATTTGGTAATCTTCACTGTCTTCTATATCTACTAATCTTAAGTTTGGTCTTGTCATTGTGTCCTTGAGTTCCTGGATGCTTTGTGTTAGGAGCTTTTTCCTTTTTGCATTTTATTTGATTTTTTTTTGTCAATATTTTCTATGTTATCTTCTGCATGGGAGATTCTCTCCTCAATTTCTTGTATTCTTTTGGTGATATTTGCATCTATAACTCCTGATCTCTTTTCTAGGTTTTCTATTTTCAGTGTTTTCTTTGTTTGTGAATACTTTATCATTTCTGCTTGCAATTTTAAATCATAGATTGTTTTATTCAATTCCATCACCTCTTTGAATATGTTTTTCAGTATATCTATGAGGGATTTTTGTGTATACTCTTTACCTGTGTTCTCCAGTATTTCTTTAAATCAGTTATTTTTGTCCTTCTAAAAGTCCTCTACCATCATAATTAGAAGTGATTTTAAATCTGAATCTCGGTTTTCCAGTGTAATGTTTTGTCTAGGAAATCCTATGGTGGGAGAACTGGGTTTTGATGATGACAATTCACCTTAGTTTCTGTTACTTATGTTCTTATGCTTCCCTCTTGCCATCTGATTTCCTCTAGTGCTACTGTCCCTTGCTCTTGATGACTAGAGCCTATCTCTCCTGTGATCCTAGTTGTGTCCGAACTCCTCAGAATTCAGCTATTTCTTTGATACTGTGATTCTGATTCTGTGAACATGAAAGGCTGGGTGTGTCAGAGCTCCAGGATGTCAAGCTGACTCTGACATTCTGAAATCCTGTTGTGATCAAGTTCCTGAAATCCTGTGATTCAAGATTTTAGGAGAGCATCTATAATCCTGGGTGCTTTAGTGTACATGGGATTCAAGTTTCCTCTGGGTGTTGTGGAACTAGGTATGGAACTAGCACCCAAGGTCTACTCAGGAAACCTGCACAGACAATAAGGAACTAGTGGCACTCATCAGGCAGGAATACCTGCATCCCTGGGTCAAGGTGGTCCCAGTTACTCTAGGTTTGCATACAGTGTTGTAGCCTCATCACCTATGATCTGGTCATATTAGAGCATCTGATGTTTGAGCTCCCTCTGGGTGTTTGGGACTGGGTACAGAGTTAGGGACAAAGGTCTGCTCAGGGCTCTGGCTTGGACTTTAATAGGGTATACAGAATTCCTAACTGTGAAATTGCAAATGGCTGAGAAGCACTTAAAGAAATGTTCAAAGTCCTTAGTCAACAGAGAAATGAAAATCAAAACCACCTTAACATTCTACCTTACACCAAGCAGAAATGCTAAGATGAAAACACATTTGACTACAGATGACTGAAAGGATGTGTAGAAAGGGAAAAATTACTCCACCATTGAAGGGTGGGCTTGTGAACTGATACTATCACTTTGGAAATTGATGTGGATATCCTCAGAAAATTGGGAATAGTTCTCACTGAAGACACAGATATACCACTCCTTGGAATATACCCAAAAGATGTTCCACCATATCACTAGAACAAAATGCTCTATTATATTAAAAGCAGCCTAATTTTTAATGGCCAAGATCTGGAATGAACAAAAATATTTCTCAGTGCAAAATCAGATAAATAAAATGTGGCACATTTACAAAATGTAATATTACTTAGCTATTAAAAGAAGGACATCACAAATTTGCAGACAAATGGATGTAACTAGAAAATATCCTGAATGAGGTAACCCAGACCCAAAACGACATACAATGATAAATTGACAGTAGTCAAAAAGCTTGGAATACCCATGATCCAACTCACAGACCATATAAAATTTAATAAGAAAGAAGGCTAAACAATGGATCTTTCCATCCCACTTATAAGGTGAAACAAAATAATCACAGGGGGAAGAGGGAGGGAAGAACCTGGGTGGAAAAGGTAAAATCAGGCAAAATGGTGAGAAGTATCAAACACTGAGAGAGACAAGACAGAAGACAAGAGTGATAGGAGAATGAATAAAACTTTGTAGCTGTGTGGAGTGTCAAACAGGGAGAATCACTAGAAGATCTAGAGAGCACGAATACAAGAGGCTTCCAGTACCCAATGGGGATGTCATTACCATAAGTGCCCAACTATGGTGAGATAGAATCTGAAGAGACAACGTCTACTACATGGATATGGCCCATAGTTGAAAGATGGAGCCACACACTATATCTCAAAATTTTGTACTTAAAATTGTCCCTGACTAATGGAAACACATGGATAAAAATGGAGCAGAGACTGAAGTAATGGTCATCTAGAAACCACCACATCTTGGGATTCATCCAATTCACAGACACCAAAGGCCAACACTACTGCTGATATTATGCAGTGCTTGCAGCATGAAGCTTGCATCACTGTCCTGTTAGAGGCCCTGCCAGCATCTTAGTTAGAAACGTGCAGATACTCACAGCTATCCATTGGACTGAACCTGGGGACCCTAGTAGAAGAGTTAGGGAAAGGAATGAAAGAGCTGAGGAAGCCTTCAACCCCATAGGAATTCCAAGAGTATTAACTATCCAGAACCTTCAGGCCTCTCAGGGACAAAGCCACCAAACAATGAGCACAATGGGCATGACTATGACTCTTGCTACATACATAGAAAATGACTCATCTGGCCTCAGTAGGAGAGGATATTCTTGTTGCTGTAGAGGTTTGACAACCAAGGAAAGGAGGATGCTAGAGGAGTGTTGTGATGTCACATTGACAAACTTGATTAAATAGACACAAAAAACCCCAAAAGTTTAGACAATAATAATAGCAGGGTCAAGGTTATACATAAGATCTTTTCTCTTATTACAACTTCTTACTCTCAGATGTGAGAATGTCAGAAGTGTCTGTTTAGATGATACTGTAACCATGATAAGAAAAATCACTATTTAGTTTCAGAAATTCACTGGGTTTAATTCTGTTATCAGGAGTTGAAATGCATAATTATTTTGTGGCTTTCTTTAACTTAAGAACCAAAATAAAACATATGGCTTCCATGTAGTCAGAAAATTCTCAATTTGACACTCTGGAGCTATGACAAACATAATGACAAAAGGCATCAAGGTAGGAGAGCCTTAACTTGACTTACTGCCACCCTTCACAGTGAATTATCATGAAAAATTGGAAAGAATTCAAGCTGAGAGCAGAATCAGAAATCTTCCTACTGATTTGTTTCACATGGCTTGTTTAAGCACTTTTTAAGGCTCTTAACATATACTTTATATTCTTGCAGGACTGTAAGTATATGCTATAATGAAAATTTCTGACCATTGAGAAAACCATACTGTACTGTTGATGAAAGAGCCAGAACTACCCAAGCCCTTTTAAGACCAGACGGTTGTAAATGAGTCCCAGATATTGGACAATAAATTGTTTTAAATGCGATAGTTACCTATTGCTTTGGTTAGAATTTAATTGTGACCTCATTCTTCCTTCTTAGAATAGGATAGTACTTAATTTTATTTTATGAGATCCACAAATGAGTGATGTGGGATCTGAAGTGATTCTAATTATACTAAGGAGACAAATTTTCAGATGTTTGAATGTTACTACAGTAATTTAAAATTTATATAGTATATATAACATTTAATTAGCAACATTGTAGCCAGACTTTGGCTTTTTAATTGGCTATTTTTTCCTGCTTCTCTTCTTGCCCCTCATCTTATCCAACTCCCCAAATCTAGATAAGGGAAAAAGAATATTAGAATGAAATGCGGCCATTGATCTCTATTTTAGTTAGAGTTTATGGCTCTGAATAGACACCGTGACCAGGGCAAATCTTATAAGATCATTTAATTGGGGTAGACATGCAGGTTTAGAGTTCCAGGCCATTATCATCAAGGCAGAATCATGGCATCATTTAGGTGAATGAGGGCTTGACAAACTTAGTGTTCTACATCTTATTTCAAAGGCAGACAGGAGAATAATTGCTTCCAGCAAATAACACATGGGTTTTAAATGCCATACCAAAAGTTACACACTTCTTCCAACAAGGCCAAAATCCAAATAGTACCACTTCCTGGTCCAAGCATATTCAAACCACCACATTTGACCCCCATATTTTTCTTCAAATATATAAGGCAATGGGAGACATACATAAACAAAGAATAATGCAAAGTATATTAGTCCCCATTTCCAAAGTTGCTGTAATCTGAAAAGATCTCAACAAAGTTAAAAGTCCTAAGTTCAAAGTCTCTTCGGAGACAAATCAAATTACTTAACTGTTATCACCAGAGCAAGACAGAAAATCGGCTGGGTAAACTCCAAACTCTGCATCTCCATGTCTTATAACAATGCAGTGTTCAGACGTCCAAATGCTTTGTCATATTTGTAGAATACAACAAACTTTCTTCTCCTCTACTGGTTACACTCCCTGTTAGCAGCTTTTCTAAACAGGTATCCTATAGCCCTCACATTTTTAACATCTTGGAGTCTGCAAGGCAACTTCCACTTCATATTTTCTTGATCCAGTGTCTGGGATCCATACATTACCTACTGAGCTCCTCTAAAAGGCTTGCATCACTTCTCCAGCTCTGCCCTCTGTCACACTCTAGGATCTGGTTCGTTATACTTCATTGCTGTACTTTCTTGGTTGTCATCTCATGGTACTGCCATTTCCAATACACTGTGGTCTTCTGCTGCAACTGGGATTTACCAATATCCTCTAATAGGTTTACTTCATGGTGCCAAACCTCAAATTTTTGGCATAACCACTTCACTCCTGGGCCACAGATTTAGGCTTTATCGTCAACAATGGCCTTTCCTGGTCTCTCTCAGTGCCAATATTCAGATTATCTCAAAGACCACTTTATTCCTTAAAAAACAGTACTTCCTGGGTGATTCGTACACACCAGCAAGTCCAGATAAAACAGGAAATACAGCCTTGGCTATCTATGAAACATGACTTTGTTGTACTCTCAGAAAACACTTTCCAGATTTCACCTCAGTGAAGCTTGTCTCTTCTTAATCACTGCAAATTTCTTAGCTCCAGCTAAACAGCATCAATTGTGTCAGTAGACAATTCTATTCTTGCCTCTAAAGCCAGAATCACATGTCCATAGCTCCCACGTTCTTCTGATTGCTGGGGCTGGAACATAGAACACCTTATTCAATTATTAGTTTTTTGTCTTTGATAAGTGATCAAATAAGTAGATTTTATGATAGTGTCATCTGGAAAGAGGGAACCATAAAAGAAAAAATTGTTTTGGTGTAATTTCCTATAAGACTGATTGAGGAGCAATTTTTGGATTAATGATTAGTATTGAAAATCTCAACTTATTAGTGGTGATATCACCCTGAGTCAGAGTTTAATGAGGTATATAAAAAGGAAGAATGGAGACCAATAGGTAGAAATGTAAGGAACAAGGTTTATCCATAAAATTCTGGTCAGTTAGAGCCTTACACTTATGCATAGTGTGCGAAAGTTAAAGGTAGTATAGACTCACTCTAGAATTGTTGGTGGTTATATCATTTTATCACAATACTAAAGGAGATAGGATATGAACTGGTAGAGTTTCTAGTGACCAGTATCAGGAAAACCTATCCAATATCTACAAGAATGTTCGAACCTGGGATGTGGTGATGGTTCAGATGGTATCAGCTCTGTGTTCCTGAATTTTGTTTTTGAGAATTTTACTGAGTATTTTTGTGTCTATGTTTATAACCAAAGTTAGTGTCAAGTTCTCTTTCTCTCTTGAGACTTTGTTTGGGTTAGTTATCAGGCTAATTGTGGCCTAGTAGATTGATTTACTGTTCCTTAAGTTTCTACATTTGGAATACATTAGGGAGTGTTGGTACTATCTTTTTTAAGTGTGGTAGAATTCTAATCTAAATTCACCCAGCACTGGGCATTCTTTGGTTAGGAGGCTTTTAATGGTTGCTTTCATTTTTATTAGAGTTTATAGAAATGTTTAAATATTTTACTTGATTATGATTTAATTTTGGTATGGGTTATCTCTCTAAAAAATCCATATCACCTAGATTTTCAAGTTTCTTAGAGTAGAGCTTTTTGAAGTAGGGCCTATTTTTTAAAATTTATTCAGTTTCTGTTTTTCTGTCTTCCTCTTCCATGATTCATGGAGCTGCAAGCTCTCACATGGCACCAAGTACAGACCTTTCAGCAAGACATTTCCTTGAGTGTAATACATTCTCATAACAATAGGTCAATCTCTAGTAAATGAAACAAACAAAGGAAAAAACTGAACATTTCTCCCAACATCAGATGCAAAGGCTTTGCTCTACATTTCATTTAAATGACAGACATAAAGGCTTTACAACATATTTTATTTAAAAAACAGACATAAAGGTTTCATTATAATCACAAATACACTCAACACTTCTATAAAAGTCCATGTGCATGAACCAATGTGTCTCTTCATCTGTTTCAGTCACTTGCTTTGTGGAGATTCTCAAAAAACAATTATGCTATGCACCTTTTTGATGGATATCAAAGTATCATTAACAGTGTCAGGGACTGTTTTTTTCCCTTGAAATAGGTCTCAATTAGTGTCAGTTATTGGTTGTTCAGTTTCTCAGGCTCAAATCAATCTATGTGCCTGAATTTCCTGTAGACATGACACATTTTGAGTGGATGTTTTGTGGGTGGGTCTGTGTATTTATCCCTCCACTGAGGGCCTTGCATATCTAGAGAAGGTGACCACTTTACAGTTGATATCTGCAGTGCTAAGAGTCTGAGCTTAATTCAATCCTGGGAGCCTCCCGAACCTCAAAACTATGGTGCTTACTTGAGACTCTCTGGCACTCTCTCCTGTATCTCCTTACATGTGATACAGAAATGTTCCCATTTCCTTCCCGATCCAATGTCCCATTCAATTCCTTCTTTGCATCTTCCTCCAATGACTATTCAATTCTCCCTTCTAAATTATATGCAAGCATACTCACTTATGCCTCTCTTCTTCTATAACACTTTTGGGCAATGGAGATTAGCTTGGGTATACTCTACTTTAAGTTAATATACATTTTAACATTGAGTATGTGACATCCATGTCCTTTTGGGTCTTGGTTTAAACATGCCATGCTTTGTGTTACTGGTTTGGTTAGTAGATAATTATGTTTGTCATCAAACTAACACGACTTTGAATGCATTGATTCAGAAGCTAAAACATAAAAAGCAAACTTGGAGAAACATTTTTCTGATGCTCAAAACTCTTGTTTCATTTGAGCATACAAGAAGGACCTAGACATTTGTGATATTCACAAACAGGTAGATAGGAGATTCCCATTGACTAGTGTACAGAAAAGAATTCTTGTTCTATGAAAACTGCACTTATCCAAAGAACCAACACTATAAACTCCAGTTATGTCTTCATCATCCATGAAAAGCTAAGGGTTTCTACAACGGGATAGGGCTAACTTTCTTTGTTTATGTTTCAGCTTCTTTACGGAATTCCTTAACATGCTGATAGTTGTATTTATTTTTGAAACATGCATTATGTCAGTACATTTGCCTGCTACTTTATGTTGGAAAAATATAAACATGAGGTCTTGCCCTTCAGAGTTTCGAATGTGAAACATTAAAAAAAAAAAAGAATGCATTTCACACATGTGCATTCAAATATTAAACACATACACAGAGAATGGTTTGTTTAGTACAAATTGTTGACTACATGAGCTTTGTGTATGAATGGGTTATTTTATCTTGGCAATTTCTTCTGAGAAATGTTGCAAATGCAGAAGCCATCGCTCCAATCCTCTAGAAGAGTTACTTTGAAAGCACACATGTCCAACAGAGAACTGTAGTTTCAAACAGCTTATCTCAGAAAGAAAATGATTATACCAATGAGTGACATGTTTGCTCTCAGGACCACTGTTCGGAACATAGTAGTTAAGTGTTTGCTTCTAAATATATCATTCTTAACAAAAAATCAGGAGAGGAGTCCAGAGTGGTCGGATGAAAGCCTTCTACATTGTTCCCCATGGTTGATCCCCAAAGACAGGAAGAAGTTTATTGTCTAAAAAGTTTATTGTCATGGCAGAAAGTGAATGAATTTGGCTGGATTCCCACATGCTCAGGGCAGGCCTTTGGTTAAATACTATTTTTAAACAGGAGGGTCCGGGAAGGAATACTTAATTGTCTATGCCCTCTAGCCGTCAGGTAATGTATTAATATGAAAATCTCTTGAGGCTGAGGTCTGTAGTCACACCCTCTACCTATGGAGGGCCTGGGAGGGGCATTGCCCTATAAGACTGAAAGGGGTTGATCAATGAATGTCTTAGACCACTTGTCAGAAGCCTGGAGTCTAGGATCGTGGCAAATTGCATGCTGTCCCTCCCAGGGTCTCCAACCATTTCTAGCCAGTGCTCTACCAGAAACCAAGATATCATTTTCAAGGTTCCACAAAGACCCTTTAGTAATATATCTGCATCTCCAACAATAGCTTTTTCATGCAAATGATCTTAAAGGCCATTGCACTGAAAACCAGAATGACAGACTTTATCACAATGGCCTACACTTTCAGGTATGGTATATCCTGCAATTCATTAGAAATGATACAAATTAAATCGATAAGGATGTACAGCATCATCTTAGTTGGGATCCCTGAGAAGATAAATTCTTGAAGGTAATTTATGTCTCATAGTCCAATGGAAACAACCCGCACAACAGTGTTGTCAGATTCCCACATGCCCCATCAAAAGCTGCTTACAATGACTATTTCAAACACAAAAGCTGATTTGATCCTGAGGAGACTGCTGAGCTTGTTGAGGTACACCTTCCTATTGGTTAATCTGAGGCTGACATGAATATACATTTAACCAGGTCCAAAGTGAATGTGGGAAAACAACATAGATCAGTGTATATACAACACTGAGCTCTCACACCATGTCTCTTCCACTGAATACATGCATTTATGTAGTTTATGTGTCAGTGTTTAACATAGTATGTGCAACAGTATAGGTGGCCTGGAAAAACATGACAATGAAAGGAATATTCACTGCAAGATGTTCTGAACAGCAATTTTGCTCTACTTATGAATATTAATGCTTGAAATTAATAGTAAAAAACTGCAAAGTCATATAATAGGCAACTCTTATTTCAACAGTGTTTGCAATACATAAGTAGTGTTAATAATTTAAATAATCATAAGAACAGATACTGTTAAGAAAAATTGCATTTCTAAATCATGTTAGTAGACAAATTCAGATAAACTAAACAGCTATATAGTGTCTGCTGAAAAATCTAAGCAAGATGCAAAACCATTCACATACTACATACATTGACAAGAAAAGTTTTATGCGGATATATAAATATATATATATATATATATATATATATATACATATATATATATTCACTCATGTGCTTATGTGTGTATGCTTTTCAATAATGTGTGACAAACTAAATTTACTCCTCATTATAAAAAATTAAAATCTGTATGTAAAACATGGAATGATGGATATTTTCATCATTTCCAACAATATACTCAATGCTCCACCTCCTGGAAATTTGTTATATTGGTTGAAATGTTTAAAGTATCATGACTACATTATATGAATAAATATATTCCTCGGGATATAACTGCAATTCTACTTATACTGTATATACAAAGTTATTTAGATCTCTTTTCAGTTAATATCTTTGTATGTGGTATTAATGCTCAAGAAGCATATTCACTATTGAATACTAATGGTATTTTAAAAATAAAGAACACTAAGACAGTTAGAAAAAGGTATGGCCTCTGCTCATGTAAAAAAATTAAAGGAACAACAAACTGAATTTCTTTGCAGGACAACCTCCCTAACAGTTAGTTCTAAACTGCTCTACAATCTCTGTGAAATTTGCTTCCTAACTGAGAGAAGACAATAGCCATACCACTGGGGAAGTTATATGAGCAAACTAGAAACCATCAGTTTGCAAGTGATGATGACTTGTATAACATGCTGCCCATAGCCTCTCTCTGCAATGGCAGGTCTAAGCCTGTGTTGTTACTGCTGGTTGATTTTCAAGGTTAATTGGAATCATTTTGGAGAATGCTGTTGTGGCTGACAATGAGGTATAACATGGAAGGATCTGGTTTTTCCCATGTTAAATCCCATGGAGAAGATATATTTGTTTCAGAAACATTCAATTCACAGGCCCCCATCTAATTTTTAAGTTTTTACTTTATTTACCATTATGAAGAGATCTATTTGAAAGATGCCTAGATCATATATATCTTCCAAATAGCAGAAAATGTTGACCAGCTATAAGAATCACACAGGTGTTGAATCATATTCAGCAGCAGAAGTTCTTTTTGTCAAGTATTTCAGTTGAGAACATTTTCTCCCCAATCATTCACAGTCTTACATGAACTTTTATTTCTTCCCTTATGCTGTGCTTAGATGAAACCTCATTTATACACTTCAGGGTTATAAGCTCCTCACATGCCTGCCACTCCAATGAGATCGATACAATTATTATTCCCATTTTATACATATAAAAATAACAGACAGACTAATTCAAATACTCAACTTCAGGAATCTACACAGGTATAATGGACAGTGCATTCTTCATAGCCCTGATAAAACACATTGTGCTTCCCAGCACATATGATAGTATTTAGAATATAATCACTCTGGAAGGATTTCAAAAAACAGCCTAATATTATGTGAATGACATCTACAGTTTTAGAAATTGAAAACTATCAACAAAAATTATGAGGAAAATATAAAATACTTGCATATTTGTGTCTTCTGTGTATCAAGAACAAATACCAGTGATTACCAACTGTAAGTCTAAAAATTCTTATGTTTCCTTTGAGTAACAGAAATGATTTGTAGATTAGGAGTAAAAGATCCCGAGTCAAGTCAAAAAGCTAAAAAGTATCAGAGGAGGTTTTTATCCACTTTATAAGTAATAAAATTTAAAGATACAATTAAGATATTCAATTTATTACTTATAAATATTTCTTCACACAGCAACTTTAATGAAGATTTTTTCCCATCAACAACTTTCTCATTTCCATAGCTCCACACATATCTACCAACCCAGTTACTTAATGTGTGCATGTTTATATGTATGTTTTTATGTTTATATGTGTGTGTATAAAAAAATGTAAAACATAAAAATTCTAGAAAGAAAAATAATACAGAAGAAACACAAGCTGTCAGTTCTGTATTGATCTCCAATTCCTGGCCATGGAACATTCCATTGAGTGTGCTGCACACTCCCAGTTTAATGATATTGTACAAATCTAAATATGTATTGCATAGCAGGTGTCACTTATAAATATCCTATTGAGTAGCTGCTCTCTGTGTACTTTACCCTATTACATACTGGCATATTGTCTGGTTTCATCAAGTAGAGGAATTGTATGTACTGTCAAAGATGCCCTGATCTCTTATATGGTATCAGACCTATTGTGTTTGAAGTACACTATTTTGTAACTCGCCCACAATCTCTGGTTTCTAGTCTTCTTCACTCATCTTTATAGATCCCCAAGTCTCAAAGGGACAGACTGATGAAGGCATCCTATTTAGAACTGAATACATCAATGTCTCTCACATTCTGCATACTGTCCATTTGTGTGATGTGGTATTAATTACCATCAATTGCAGGAAAATGCTTCTATCGTATTTGTAGAGTGAAGTACTAATCTATGTGTATAGCAATATTTCCTTGGATGTCAGTCATTTCATTCCAATGATCCTTTAGCAGAATTTAGTAGGAATTGTTACATAACCTATAAAATCTATAAAATCTGAGGGCCTTTTGAACTTCAGCATTGTCTTCTATCAGCTGTTTCATGGAGTGGGCCTTAAATCCAACCAAGATGTGGTTGTGGTTAATCACTTAACATTTGAGACACTATTATAATAGTATATCTCCTCGCAGTTCACTGTTTTAATTCTCAGGATTTTAAGCAGATCAACTTCAACTATTAGGATTCTCCTCTCATAATATTTAACGTCCAGTTCCATGACATCTACTCATTAGGAGTGAATAATGTATTTGTACATAAGCTCCATTTTCTCAATGTTCAGTATTATAAATAATACTACCTTTGGCATTAGTGCCAAAACATCATATTGTACAGGAGCCATAATGGGACAATCTAATAATTGGCAGATGATCATTCTGAAATGCTTGCCTCGGATTATTATATAATCTGCGACGAGTGTGCCCCATTAGCAAGGCTGTGGTGGACGTGATTTTAGGAAAGATTCCTGCTATTAATATGCTTTTCCCATTATTATTATTATTAGACATTTGCTACTATCACTAAGCAATAGCACATCCCTTTGTAGCAGATCTCTGCAGACCCATGAAGATGTACTGTCTTGTAGTGGCACTATATAGACAAATAGATGACTTCTTAAGTTTTAATGATGATCCTATAAGAATTCCTAAAATTATATCGATGATTATTAAGCTCTTTTATATCGGGACTGCTATTAAGTTCCACAGGCACAGTCGAAACTGCAAAGAGAACTCTGCCAGTCTCCTGAGTGTTACCAGTCAATTGCCCCTAGACCTTCTCCTGCTTAGAGCACATTCCAAGAAGTCATAAAACCATTAGCCTAGGTCAATAGAGGTTATCCACAATTTATTATAGGTACCAGGACAGAAGAGAAAATATTGCCTGGGTTTATCTATACAAAACTTCACCAATTTATAGTTTCAAACTTTCTGCGAACCTGTGGAGCTAGACAGGTGATGAATGTCTAGTTAGATAATTACTCCTAATGGATATTCATGTAAACATTCTGTGTTGTAAACTTCTATTTCAATTTATGATCCGATTTTTGGTGTGAACTTGTGATGAACTTTGTAACATGTGATCATGTACTCTGAATGGTGTACAAATACTGAAGACAAAGACAGAGAGTAGTTAGTAAGTTAGTAGAGTTAGAATAGAGTTAGCCAGTTAAGACCCCGTCGCCCTTCCCTTTCCCCTGTCTAGAGTTTTTCTCCCTTAGAATCTTTACTTTGTTAGAATCTTTTCTTCTTCCCCATTCAGGACCTTTCCACGTTTCCTCTCAGATAGCTTTCATAGGATACTTTTTACACTTAATAATCTATATAGCAACTTTTCTAAGTGTCTTTTCTTCCTACAACCCAGTTAGAGCCCAGTAGTTCCTGCTGAGATAGAACAAAGGCCACATTGCCTAATCCTCTGCAGTTAGGCTACAGGTGTAAATCACCCTAGCCTGCAGTCTCTTACCCTCAGAAGTTTTTAGGATAGCACAAAGCTATTTACTTTAACCCTGGCTGGTCTTAAGGCTGGGATACTAGTGCCAGTCTCAGGCCACAGGATCCCTGACTGCAGATCAGCACACAGCAGCAGCATAGGGGCTACCTCAAGAAGAACCGGACGGTGGGAGGAGGAGAAGAAAGAAGAAGAAGCTGCATCTCTCTCTCCCCTTAGCCACCCAAAGTGGAGTGGCCCCCGGCAAGTTACCAATGCCATTGAAATAGGCTATGGTGGTTTGTATTGTTGGTGGGACTCAGTGTATGAAACAATGTGGCCACTAATTTAAAATGATATAACCTATTCCTGACAAAGGAGGTTTATTGATGACATAAAATATCCTGTTAGAGAATTATTTCTTCCACTATACAGTGACTCCATGTAAATATCTTTTCATATATATACATATTTAAGAAGCTTCTACATTAGAGGATTCCCATTAAGTTATTCGAACAGCCTTTAGTGAATTTGTGTGTGTCTGTATGTGTGTGTGTAGCGAGGGTGGGTGTGGGTGTGCATTTCCATATCTCTGCCTATACTGTTCTCTCCCACTCCCATAATATTATACATTCCTGTTTTTCTCACTAGGAGACTATATTGTCCTTCAGCTTGCTTGGATAATCATTCCATCTTGATTCTTTCTAGCTGCTTGAACTTTGTGGTAATTGGATTGAAATACACATATAGAAATTTCAAATCTATCATTTATACACAAGACAACATGTGTCATTTGGGGCCAGGCAGACTTCACTCAGGATGACAGTTATCCATCACATAGCTATGATGAACAAACATGAATTACCGTTAAAATGAGAGAGAAAATTTTCACTATACAAACTCTGTCTTTTTTCCCTTGAAGCCATTTGGTACACATGGAATTTCATTAGTCTCTTAGACACAAGACCAAATTCTATAGAAAATATATCTGTACTTGCACAGCTTCTGGTAAATATTTGTATGATAAAGAATTATACCTTCATTCTTTGTGCTTGATACTTTAAGACTATCATGTACTTACAAAAAATTATAAACAAATGAAATTTTGCTTCTTTTATTTCTTTTCTTATTTGATCTTATATTTTCATTTCAGATTTTATCCCCTTACACCATTTGACGCACCACCCAGGAACCTCCTATCTCATCCTCCATCCTCCGACTTCTATGAGGATGTAACCCCACCTACCCCGCGACTTTCACCTCCCCACCCTCAAATCCCCTCACTCAGTGTTCAGCCTTCATGGGACCAAGTATTTCCTCTCCCACCTAGGATCGACAAGGCCATCCTTTCCTACATATACAGATGGAGTCATGGGTCCCTGCATATTTGATCCCAGTCTGTTATTTTAGACCCAGGGAAGCTCTGATTGGTTGGTTGGTATTGTTGCTCTCCTCATAGGGCCACTAAACCTTTTAGCTCCTTCAGTCTTCTAACTTCTCCATTGGGAACCCCTTGATCAGATCAGTGGTTAGCTGTGAGCATCTGCCTCTGAATATTTCACACTCAGGCAGATCTCTAAGGAGACAGTTATATCATTTACACAATGGAGTGTTACTCAGCTACTAAAAATAATGAATTCAAAATTTTGCTTCTTAAAGGTTGTCATATTTTTAGAACCTTCCACCAATGGAATAGTACACAGGTAACAATGAATTGCAGGAATAAAGTGAGCACAGAAAAAAAAACAAGAAAATGTAGTTTTCATTTTATACGCCATTTCCCTTATACCTACTTGGTTATTCCCAATTTATTGCCATAGGGGAAAATGCTACTAAATTATAACATAATTTTAGCCACCTAACAGGAACAATTTTAGAAAGCATAAATAGCTCCCATTCAGAATACTAGGACAGTAAAGGTTTAAGGAATGAACAGGCCTTGTGGTCTAAAACTAAAAAACACTTGACTGAAGCATGCCTACTGGACCTGAACATAACTGAGGCACATATCACTGGCTTCTGGATGTCCAAAGGCTACTCAAAATAATCTATTTATAAAGGGTTTCTTCTTTCTGTTGAAAAGGTAATATGCACAGACAGCACTCAGGAAGTCCAAGTGCATCACCAAGGCATGCCTGGAGAATTTTCAGGACTCTGGAATTCTACCTTCAGTAAAATTCTAAATCTTCAAGATGAATATGTTTCCCAACTCAAAACCATCAGGACAAAATTTTCTTTTTCTCCTGTTTCTGCTTCCACATCACACTGAGGCCACCACCAAGGTGAAATTCTGAGAGAAACATTTGGAAATTGTGAGTGAATCAAAGATGAGATTAGAATGGTAAAGGAGACAATGACGTATTCTTACTACAAAAAAGAGGCTCTTTGGCATTTTTGTGTATATGAACAAGGCAGAAATTTCTAGAGCTTGCAATTTTGGATAGAAGAATGAAATCACCATTAGTGACTCACTATAGACTCTAGTGCAAATGAGTGTGCCTGGAGAAGCAACATTCAGGTTCACAGAAAATTGATCCTGAACTGGTCTACAAAAGATGTTTCAGTTTGAGATCTCTGCTGAAAGCCTAAGTGATAATTATGAACACATCAGTTAAAACTGAATCAAAGCAATGGAATTTGGAAACAATGAACCTGAAGTTGGGAATTGAATCCACCACACTCAAATATAAGCAATCCCTTTGTCATTTTCTTAATTGTTTGATTTAAAGGCAGTGAGCTCAAAACAGACAGTGTCAAATCATCTTCAGGTGGTGGTGGGCTATAAATGGTTATTTTGATTTGTAGCCTATCCTTTAAAAATAGAGCCATATGTCCAGCAGTAGTACAATAGGAACTCCATAAAATGTAGGAAAGAAATGTTTTTTAAAAACTCCTTGCATTTAGTGATACAGAGAATTTAAAAGCCATTCCTGCGACCAACTTTGCTTTGAGTGAAGGGTTAGAGACAGCAACTTATCCACAAAACCTTAGAACAGATGTTCATTATGCCTGAAGAGTGTTCCAGAACAAGAGACTCACATAATCATCACAAGAGTGACCAATTTTAATAAAGAAACTGATGGAATCTGATCCAGAATCTCATAGCCAGACAATAGGTAGCGCTTAGGGCATCCTGTGAAGCAGGGAAAAGGAGCATAAGAATCACAGGAGTCTGAGACACCATAAGAACAAGGCCCACATAATCAATGGACTGAAATTCATGAAGCCTTGCAGAGATTAGAAATCCTGTTCTGGTCTCACCAATTTTTAGAAATTGTGAAGATTAAACAAGAAATCCTGGTTCTCCGAAGAACCATGAAAACTTGATGTAGATACTACAAGAGTTAGTTATACTTAATGGGGCTTGGTTGATTGTCTGAAGGCACACAATAGCATCTTTCGGTGGTTGATAGCACAGTTCAACATGAGCCTATAACTGGTATTTTCCTGATGAAGTGACTGAAAAATCTGTCTAACATATCTAGTTTCAGGAATATGAGAATGGTGATGAAGTGCACCACTCAACACATGGAGCTCACATGGTAGAGCACTTATGGTATCTGTGCATTATCAGGTAGACATCTACTGAAGGGCTTAATAAGTGATATTAGACTTGAAGTTCAGGGAAGCATCATCAGGCAAGACTAATGTGTGGTCAGTTCACGCAAAACTAGATCTTGGAGTGTGCAGGTGGCACAAGTGGGTTTAGCTCTAGTATAAGTCACTTGGGAAAACTATGGCACATCCAGAATATCCTGGTCTCAGTTTGGGAGTGTTTGAAAGGCTCTGGAAGTAAGTTTTAGAGTAGTCTCATAACCCCTAGCCAATCTTTAATCTATGCATCCAGATACAGGCAACTTTCTATGAAGATGGCAATTGTATTTTTGTATCATGAAGAACTACAATAGACAAGTGTTTCTTGAGCAGCATGACAGGAAATAGCCATTGGAGTTAATGTGATATTCTTGTAGACGAAGACCTGGAGAATAAGGAGAAAGAGCTGGGGTGCATACAGAGATTCCTTGTTCATTAAGTTAGTTTGTTCACTAGAGAAATCACCAGGAAAACCTAGTGCAGCACTTGAGTGACTGGAGTAAGGCTTGGACATAACCAGTGACAGTGGCAGAAAAGTTTGCCAGTAGAAGACTAGACAAAAGAAAGAACAGGAATCTGATGAGAGCAGTTGTATGATATGGTATCATAGTACAGTACAGAAAATCCAGTGCAGATTCTGTGACTCATGAAAAACGTAATGGGGTTGAGGATAGTGTTGTGAAGCAAGGTCAGAGTTGGTAACAAAGTAAACACTTTGTGTGGTTTAGAAATATTCAGAAAATTCTCTTCTATGGAAACAGCACATGCAGGTTCACTAATGAGGAAATTCACCAGATAATAGCCGTAAACTGAGTTACCGAGCCAGAACTCACAGAATGGTAAGAGCCTTTGTGGGCCTAAGTCCACAAAACTCATCGTTCTAATGATATATGATCTGTCATGAGACACTAGCATGGGTATGTTGAGATGACACAACAAAACTTGGATCTGTTGAATATACATAGTGAAAAGTAGGTATAGGCATTGCGTGGTTGGAACTTATTGTGGGACCATGTGCATGAGATTCTTGAAAATGCTCCCTGGAAAAAACTGGCAATCAGTTTGTATCCAGAGGTACACATTATAGTGTGCAAATAGTACTGATTTTCTGTTTGTGAGAGAAATTCACAAGAGATAGTCAGTGCAGAATCTGTGTTCCTAGTTAACTCCTGTCACACTGTGGATGAGACTTGCAGGAACATTTCTACATATCTCATCGGGTAAAGAAAATGACATCCATGGTGTGCTAAGCTTCATGTATGGAGACAGTGTAAGCAGAATTGATTCTTGGATAACTCACCAGAGAAGATAGGCCATGAGTGTAGCTGATGTTTATTACTTTGTGGTGTCTTTTTTCTTCCACCCTTTCCCATATGTTATTCATCCTTTTGATTTCCTAATACAAGATTGGAGAGCAAAAATGGATACAGGGGAAAGAAATGGGCATTATTGAAGACTACTTCATTCTCATTAGGGTCATCAATCTCTTTTGGGCTACTTGTTTGTTATCAGGATGTTTAATTTCTTCTTTCTTCTTTGCTCCTGAGTACTGAACCAACTTCAAACAACCACAATGAACAGCAATAAATAGAAATCAAACAATACACCACCCTACTTCTCAGAGCCCTACAATTATTATAACATCTGAAAAGCCAGTAGAATTAAAAGCATTAAAAATTCAAAGAAACAATCAACAGTCAACAACATTGTATCCCTGTTAGGGCATTATGCAAAGCATAGTTGCTGTAGATAATCAGAAGCAGGCATGTATCAGGCACCTGAGAGCAAAATAAAAACATTAACTTATAATATTTCTGTATTTTTCAAAGAAATCAAAATTCCCAAATTGCCACTGTATAGGAGCTTCACAGAATGTTCAAGAACCTTAATCCAGGAATAAAATTGGGACTCTGGAGCAAGTAATGAAGCAGAAACCATGAGCGTACACTGCTTATGGTCTGATTCTTCAGAAGTACCACAGGTGGCATTGGTAGTGGTTTGAATATGGATGTCAAAGGAGGTGGAACTTTAAGGAGATATGACCTTGTTGGAATAGATAAGGCCTTGGTTCTGGTTGAGGATATGTGTCACTGTCGGGGTAGGCTTTGATATCCGGCACATAGCTACCTTAAATATAGCTCTCTTGGGTGTAGTGAGGTAGAGATGGAAAATGCTCAGTGCTTCTCTCAGCATCATATCTGGACAGATGCTGCTATACTTCATCTTGTGTCTTGATACAGGCTTAACTTCTGCACCTGTGAGCTACCCCTGATTTAATGTTGTAATTTTTAGATCTGCCATAATCATGTTTCTCTTTGCAGTAATGAAACAATCTAGGAAAGCCTTCTTATATACTTCAAGTCATCGTCCCAGGGTTTATATCATGCAGAATGAACAGGGATATCCTACATCAACCATTAACATTCACTATGAGCTACTTCCTCCAAGATCAATCATTAAATGAAGCACTGTTGGACTGGATTTCCTACAAGCCATATTCCCAGAGGCATTTTCTCATTTGAGCTTCACTATATTCATAAAAGTTTATACTTTTTCAAGTAACCTAAACCCTGTAATCAAAATAACTATTCTCCCACAAACTTTGTCAAATAAATTAGCATGATGGTCCACACAGTTTTGAAATAGCAAAATTTTTGTAGAACCATGGTAGAAGTTTTGAGAAGCTCTAATGTGAGTCATGAGTAGATATACAAAGAGAAAGTCTAGAGAGGGTCCTGAATGAAGCTATGAAATAAGTTTATGCTGTACTTGTGTAGCTAGGAGGTTGTAGAGTCCATGATGTCTTATAACTGGTATAGAAAGTTACAAATGTATTGTAAGGAATTCCCTAACATACAATTCCTGCTCCAGCCAACACAGCTGGAATGTCACCTCTCCATAAGCCCTATGGAATGAAAATGTCTGTATCATGTTCCTAGATGACAGATCCAGCATTGCTAGATTCAGAGGTTGCCCTCACAGATTTAGGTCTTCCTTCAAGATGATCTCTCCTTGGAGTTTGAGTATTCCTCCATTTTCTGATGGTCACATTTACACTGTACCTTTTATATGAGAAGAATATAAGGTGTTTTAAATTTGTTCCCTGTGTCACAGTAGAACAGCTGTTCAGAGTACCAAAGAGACAGAATTTTTGAACCATCTTTGGACTGTTAAAAACTCTGGATAATCTGAGGTTGGCTAATATTTATTTTGTATGATGCAGTGACTTAAACTTAGAGATAGAATTGCAGGTGTATTATATCCTACAAATTATATGTTTGGGATTTGTGAAATGCTTCCCTGAGTCATGGTAATCACAGACAAGCAGCTTGAAGTGAGTATGAACTCTGTCATCAAACAAGAAAATCTATTGTGTTGAGCGGTCCTCTCATATACACAATAATTGGGTCACAGTGATCATCATAAATACCTGTACATTTGTGGTATTTACAATCAGGATAATAAAAGATTTTTGCTGCATTATACAAGAGACACCATGCAGAAGGCAAAAGCATCCACAGTGTACAGCATACCTCCACAGTCCAAGATAGTATCACACACTATCAGCATATTCAAAGCTAAGACATCCAACACCACCTACCAGAAATATGACTACTTATGTATTTCTACTATTAAATGTGATGACAATTTTCTATTGAAGTGTTAGCTTATATACAATCAGTATTTCTTATTCAAGGCTTGGGTCGCAGAGCAGAAAAAGAAATTACATGGCCATTGCAGTCAAAGAAAGGTATAAACAGTATACAGAAGAAGATTGAATGCTTTGTTCTAGAGACACAAAACAGGAGTATACAATTCAAAAAGTAAAAGACAGTATGTAGTCATGGGGTTGTAGGAATTAAGGTAGCATGAAAAAATTATTTTGCAAATTTTGTACTATTAATAAAACAGAGATAGACCTGCAAGTGTAGTTGAGAACAAAGTAAACTGAGTATCCGGTAATGATAAGTAAAAGCTCATGTATGAATTGTGTGGCTGGTCTGAGCCTTTGGTGTTTTATTTTGGCATTCATGGTGGTCTAACAGAGAATGCTACCAGGTAAATCTGGTGAAAGTTCAAAACACCAAGAGATATACATGATGGTGAGATAGACCAGGCAGGATTATTTCCAGAGGCTGCCCCAAAAGAAACCTGGTCTTCAGAACAATGAACAGAAGCTCTGGGATATTGTAAATGAGGCTGAAGAATCATATTCTGAAGTGATTAGGAGGGAAAACTTATGTGCATTCTGACTATGCAGAAGTATTTTTGATGTCTGTAGAAATCAGTGGAGGAAAATGACATGGCTGATCATTCCCAGATACGGTCATCCAGTCTAGGACAGAAATGTGTACAGAAGGACCAGGTGAGTTTTTGTGTGTATAATCAAGAGGAAAAGAAGTTAAAGTTGGTGCAAGACTAGACCTTGACCTAATATTTCTTATAAATAGTACGATAGCTAGCTTGGTTTATAGGTAATCAAAAATGAATTCCTCTGCAAGAAATCATAAACAGGAGAATAAGTTTGGGAGTATGAGGATGGTGGAATCAGACAATGTCTCTAAGGTTATCCCAGTAGAAAAGAAGTCTGATCTATGCTGGCAGATCTAGGCACTGAATGGTAGAAATGAATAGGTTTATGAGTTCCTTGGCCACTAACCAGACAAAGGTACTCTGTGATCACAGCTAAGCCTGGAATAGTAGGAGATTCTCTGAGAGAAAATAGTATTCCCAACTCATTAGCCCAATATATTGAGTTATGGCAGTAGTTCTCAGAGTGTAGATACCTGGGGAAGGTTTGTTCGGGAACTTCTCAACAAGGCAGTCCAGTAAAGATATTATGTCACCAGAGATAGGTCAAAGAATAGGGCCATAGATAAGGAAGGATAATTTTTCTGTAGAATCATCAAATCCCAGTGTATTTTCTGGGCCTACAGAGTTATAATGTGGCAGTGTAGCAATGTCCAAGGTGGGCACAGTTCCAGACATGGCCAGGGAATGAATGCTACTGCAGTTGCTTAGTTATCATGAGATATAATCCTTGGGCAATGTGAAAATATGTGTCTATTTAGGCTAGTGTCAGTCTATGTGTCAGATCAGATGTGAGGTCTGTGAATAGACAACCAGGCTTGGAGGGTTCTCGTGGAACAGGGAGGATTTTATCTGGAAAATTCAACAGGGAAAGCTATCTATGGTTCTGTGAGGAAGGTTGTCTCATTGACTTGAATTCTAGGTACCCAGGGGTGGGCACTATTAGGATGGGTGTCATTCTTGGAGGATTTTAGACTTTTTGGAGGAAGTGTATCATTTTAAGGAGGACTTTGAGGTCTCACATGCACAAGCTATACCTGTTGTGGCTCATAATCTCCTGCTTCTGCATGAGAATCCAGATTAATATTCTCACCTACTTCTCAAGCATTAAATCTGCCCACACAGTACCTGCCTTCTTGCCATGAGGAAATTGACTAAATTCCTGAATTTAAAGCACCCTCAACTAAAGATTTTTATTTAAAAGAGTTGATGTTGATTAATTGCTCTGTAATAGCTCTAGAATTGCTGAGAGGTTTTGCTTTTTCTCATTGGCTCTTACTTGCTAAAGCATTACATTACTTTCCAAAGGATAATCTTAATGTCTAGACTCTTATGTATAAAAAGTCATTTTCCTGAGACTGCATACCAAGGTCCAACCTCAAAAATAAGGTACTCTGTGTGTCTTCTTATGTGTAACAGGAACATTCTTGGTAGTTTCTCAGGCATACTTGAAACTGTTCTCTGTGCATCCAGAGATATTCACAGGGCACTAGAGATGGCATAGTTGTGCTTATCTCAAAGAGCTTACCAGGAAAGTCTGCAGAAGTTTCGTCAATATACTTATGCCTGGCAGTGTACAAATGGTACTTTCTCATAGGACTTACAGCACTCAGCATTCATCCAATACTAGAGCTATGCAACAATAGTGAAAAGCTGATAAGTTGAAATAGAGTACATAGGTTTCATATTGTAATAACATCATGAAAATTACTATGGTAGCTTAATGACCAAAGGAATGTCTAGAATTGTACTTATGAGGCTATAATGGGACATTATTAAAAGATACAGGCTATCATCTGGAATTTGAAGGGAGGGGCTTCAGCAACTGCTTGACAAGGATAGGTGAGGGAGGATGAGGAAAGTTGTTCCATAAATCCTTGAAGCTCATAGGGCAAATATGGAAGGAGGGTCTTCACTCAGATGTGCATGTGGGAATAGAGAGATTCAACAGACAATCTGTATCCAGTAAGTATGGAACAGAAAACACAGGAGTAGAAATTTCATACAATTAGTAGATTTTTATGAGGATTTAACTTTATCTATGAGGATGATGGTAAAGTTACTCTGGACTTCACATGGTAAAATTGTTGTAGGCTTTGACCATCTGAATTTGGATGTTGGAGAATTTGAAGCTCGAAGATGAATTTTCATTTCCTGCAATCCATCAAACATCGCAGCCTTTGAATTCAGATTAAGAACATGAGCAGTTGAGAAGTGGCCACTGTGTTTGTTTCTGGGAGACTCAACTTGATAAAGCACTACAGGAAATGAATGACTTGAGTTAGGGCTGGTAGTGAGCTGTACCAAACGTCCAGGAGAATGCCTCTGAGAAAAGCCAATCTTTCATCAGAACATCAAGATCTAACCCTACATGTTGTAAATGGTACATGGCTGCTTTTTTTGGTATAACTATCATAGAAAAGCTTTGCCTGTGATGCAGAACAGGATGTAGGCATGAGAGTGACCAGATATATATTTGGCAGTTAAGAATCTGAGGAACTGAAAAGGAAAATCAAAATGCTTACAAGGCATTGGCTTGAAAATAACCCTGACATGTGATCTAATTTCTTGTAAAACCTGCCATTAAAAGTATAGGGGTTCCTTGACATTAGACAACCATGCAATGATGGTCCTGAATAAGTGGAGCTCAGTAAGTAAGGCCAGTGTAGTAGACCTGTGAAAACTGAGATAGAGTTTCGAGTATAAAATTGTCACAGTCAGGCTCTGTCAGGTTTGAAATACCTAAGGAAAACCAGAATAACACTTATGTGATTGGAATTGGAGACTGGAAACAAAGTGAATATAATTTCAACAAAGCTTATGGTGAAAAATAAATGAACCACATACATGGTTAGGTAGAATACACAGAGCGGACTTTGACTAGTATTGGATTATTATAAACAGAAATACAATGCACGTATTTTAGAATCTGGGGATGAGCTGGTTATGTCAGATGTCATTAGAGAGTCAGGTTCAAACTTCACCACAAAGGACCCCATGTATAATTTGCACATACTCAGGTAGAAATTCTTTCCATAAGATTATGTTTGTGGACTAATTGCTGGGGTAACACACTAGGAAATTGGGTATAATCAATGCCGGGTGCCTGAAGACAAGCATAAAAATGTGAAGAAGGCATTGGAATCTAAAGGCTTCTAGACCTCATCAGGCAAACCTGGTACACACACTATCCATCAAAAATAAGATAGGGAGTGTAGAGATGGCAAAGCAAGCAGGGGCAAGAGATCCAAATTAAATGCAAAGGGTGCATAATAAAACATAAGCCTGAGATTGTGTGCATGGTATAAATGCAAGAGATTCTGGAATGCTACTCAGGTAACAATGTTGAGTGTAACCCACATCTACAATTAGGCTTTAGCATGTGGGGTGGAAAGGACAACTTGATTCTCCAGAAATTCAAGAGACAGGACAAAATGGGTGTGGTTAGAACAAACCTGGAACAGTGATGATAGCACTGAAAAAGAAGATTCATGAGAGCCTAAAAACACAAAAATATGGATGAGCTAAATATATCTGCATGTTGGGAATAGCACAGTTGGGCTTTATTCTGGAAACCTTACTATATTAAGCAAGGAAGGAACTTCACACTACATAACTGAGAGAAAAAATTTTGTGAGGCAAGGAAGGAACTAAAGGCAAGAATGAAAGCACATGACACTAAGGAAAACTCTATAATGTTTTTCTCTCAAATTGCAGTCTTGTACACCACAGAACTACTTCACAAATGTTGCAACACTCAGACAGACCTCCAAACTACCTTGAGAATCATTACTTAAGGGAGCTGTCAAAAGGTTTTTGTACATATCATTTCATGGTCACATAGTTTAAATTCAGGTTCCTTCTTCACAAATGATTCTAGATTGTGTCATATTACCAAAACAAAGTCTATCGTTGTGAAGCTGTATAATACCAAGAAGAAGAATGTGGGAGCATGATCTATGTGGTAATGAATCTGATGAAAAATGATACAAGATTTCAAGCTTAAGAGAATCCAGAAAAACATTTTGAGAGTCTCAAATCCAGGCAATCTTGTCCAGAATGGGAACTCCCACAGACTAGTCTGGTGAAGCATAATCTGTTACAAATGACACAGAAAACAATGAGTTTTTATTTGGGAATTCTAAACAGGTAAGTCCAGTGCAGCTTCTGTGTAACCATGAGGATGCCTGGGGTTAGGAAGGTGACACTGTAAGACAAGGTTAATAATTGCCAAAATATGATGCCCATGGGTTATCTGTAGATATTTTCCTTGGGCCCCACCAATGGGAACTACTCTTATGGCCTAACTACTCACTGAAATCACCAAGAAATTGGGTCCAAGGTTGAATGAGGGAAGCCAATGATAAAAGTATAAGGAGGGCCCTAGAAGTCTAAGATCAGTAGATATCATTATACATACTGCATACACATATTGTTCATCAAAAATAGAACTGTGTCTTTAGACCAGTAAATAAAGCAGGGTCTAGTGAACCAATTTAAAAGTTAGATACTAAATCTCTACAATATGATCAATGCCTTGGGTTGTGTTCAAGGTTTAGACAAGATACATTCAGCAAAACTATTCAGGCAAAGATATTTATATAAATTTGCATCTATTGTTATGTCTTACAGTGTGTGGGGGAATGGGGACTTTGGTTCTCCAGGAATTCAAAAGAGATAATGCAGACTCTGTGTGATCTGAAGTATCCTGGCACAGTGAATGTAGCACAGGAAGGTGAATTTCTGGAGAAGTCACCAACAGTGAAAAATGGATCAGCTGTATGTCCCTCAGTATAATGAGAAACAGTGGTGCTTCATTCTGAGAAAACTTACTATAGTAAAGAATGCAGAAACTTCAACGTCCATTACTCTGAGTACACAGATCAGGAATCAAGTAAGAAATCTAGATGCAACTAGATGCAAATCTAGATGTTTCTTTAGTCTACAACATAGAACCATATCTCAAATCTTGGTAACCCCCCGTAGTGTGTTCCACACTACCATGAGAATCATTACTCCAGTTAGCTCTTTAAATGCTTTTTACAGACCATTTATGGTGGAGTGATCTCAGGCAATTCTAGATTGTGTCAGGTTAACATAAAACAAAGCACACTGGGTTAGTATTTCAGAATAGTAAACAAGGAAACCCAGTGAAGGTTGTCTGTAACATGAGGGAGGCCTGAGAATAAAAGAAGGAACTGGAAGGCATGGTTCAGACTTGCCACTGCAAGCCCCACCTGGTAATAATGATGGGACCATCAGAGAGTCCAAAAACAACAATACAGATCATCCTCAACTGCCAGGAGGCAATACATTGTAACATCTGTTGCATGACACCTGTGCCTAAGCCACAGTCCCAGTAAAGAACCAAGAATTTTTTCCAAACCCCACCACCCTTCCTCCCTAGGCAGTCTCTGCATCTTCCTCACCAATCCCTTTAATAAACATCCTATGTGAGACTTATCAGAATCTGACACCTAGTTCCATCAGAAAGCATGTGAACAAATGGATAATCAATCATATATCAGTGGTTGCTGTACTTCCAATTCCTATGATAATGAAATAGATTAGTTAATAGAAACCTCATGGAAACTATCAAATTGTAGCCTCTGTCTTTTCTAAGCAGACCAAAAGTTAATGACTGAAAAGTTATGAGAAGTGACTCAAGAAAATCTGATGTTTCCATAGGTACCAAACTGAAAAAGTGATACCTGAAAAAGTGATCCATTATAAGCAATGGATCAGTGTAAAAACATAACGAACCAGAGTATTCAATGTCCCTTGGATTTGTGAAACATCTCTAAATCTGAGTTAATTTTGAAGGCATCCATCAAACCATTTATGTAATTTTTGAGGGATGTAAGGAGAAAAATATAAAAAATAAAATAAAACAAGTATATAATTAAATAGAAAGAAAGAATATGTTTTACTCTAAAAGAAAGTGACTTTATTGGAGACTTTGGTGTCACCTGTCCCTTAAATACAGATATAAATTAGATAGAAACAGACTGTAATTTCCCTTACATTGGAGTATTTTGGTTTTGGTTACTGTGATGACTATTTCTGTAAGTCAACTTGAATATTTATGAAATGAACTACAATCCTACTCTTCCAAACAATGTGAATTCAATTCTTAGCATCTACATTGTGGCTCTAAGAGTCGGCAATTCTACTTCAAGGGCATAAACATGATATATATACATACAGGATGGCAAAGCATCTATATGCATAAAACTAAGTAATTTTAAAAAAGTATATGCTTAAACTAATCTGTCTGTCTTTACCTCCAGAATTCTGGGATTAGACATGTATGCTATTAGACTGGGCTATGTGACATAAAAGATTAAGTTCAGTGCTTGGCGCATGCTAAGCAAGTATTCTAAACTTCCCAGATTCTGCTTCAGACATTTTAAATAAATAATAGATTTAAGGTTCAACTGAAGAATCTTTATATCACATTCACCATACTTAAAGAAACAGTTAACTCCCTTACCCAGACACCGGTGGACTGATCAGCCAGACAGCTGATCTGCTACCCTGAGGAAACTGCATCCAGTGGCAACCTAGCCAGCTCAGGGACCACAGAGTTGCAGGAAGGAACAGTTGCTCAGTTCCCGCCATAGGACCCAGAAGGTCAACTGGCAGTAGGGAGATCCCAGAGTGCATCTGGCACCCAGAACCCGGCAGAAAACCACACCCCTTCCGCCCCTTGCCCAGACCACAGTGGACTGAACATCCCCACTGCTGATCTGCTTCCCTGAGGAAACTTTGTCTGGGGCATCCTAGCCAGGTCAAGAACCACAGAACTGCAGAGCAGGGGACACCATATCCTGAAGCATCCTAGAGGAGCAACTACACTCAGAGCAGCAAACACCTAGCTGGTCTACTGCCGTGGAGACACCATATCCCGAGATAACCTAGAGGAGCCACTGTACACAGAACAGCTGGAGCTTAGGATCATAGAGTCATCCAGACCCCGAGGAGTTCTGACACAACCAAGATAACTGGAAAGGCAGACTCCAGTCAGAATCAGTGAGTGTGAGTAGAACTACAGTTAACCAAATGGCAAAAGGCAAGCATAAGAATGTAAACAACAGAAACCAAAGTTACTTGGCATCACCAGAACCCAGTTCTCCCACTATAGCAAGTCCAGAACACCACAGCACACCGGAAAAGCAGGACTCGAAATTAAAATCACTTCTTATGATGATGATGGAGGAATTTAAAAAGGACATAAACAACACTCTCAAAAAATTTGAGGAGAACGCAGGTAAACAGGCAGAAGCCCTTAAAGAAATACAAGAAAAAACAACCAAACAGGTGAAGGAATTACACAAAACCATCCAGGATCTAAAACTGGAAGTAGAAACAATAAAGAAATCCCAAAGGGAGACTACCCTAGAGATAGAAAACCTAGGAAAAAGATCAGGAGTTATAGACACAAGCATCACCAACAGAATACAAGAGATAGAAGAGAGAATCTCATGCGCAGAAGATACCATGGAAAACATAGACACAACGGTCAAAGAAAATGTGAAATGCAAAAAGCTCCTAACACAAAACATCCAGAAAATCCAGGACACAATGAGAAGACCAAATCAAAGGATAATAGGTATAGATGAGGGTGAAGACTCTCAGCTTAAAGGACCAGTAAATATCTTCAACAAAATTATAGAGGAAAACTTCCCTAACCTAAAGAAAGAGATGTCCTTGAATATACAAGAATCCTACAGAACCCCAAATAGACTAGACCAAAAAAGAAATACCTCCCATCACATAATAATCAAAACATCAAATATACAAAAAAAAAAAGAGAAGATACTAAAGCCGTAAGGGAAAAAGGCAAAGTAACATATAAAGGCAGACCTATAAGAATTATACCAAATTTCTCACCAGAAACTATAGAAGCCAGAAGATCCTGGACTGATATCATACAGGCCCTAAGAGAACACAAATGCCAGCCCAAACTACTATACCCAGCAAAACTCTCAATCAATATTGATGAGGAAACCAAAATATTCCATGACAAATCCAAATTTACACAATATATTACCACAAACCCAGCACTTCAAAGGATAATTCGAGGAAAACTCCAACACAAAGAGGGAAACTGCAACCTAGAAAAAACAAGAAAGTAATCCTCCAACAACCCAAAAGAAGGTAGCTATAAAACATAATTCCACTGCCAATAACAAAAATAACAGGAAACAACATTCATCTTTCCTTAATATCTCTTAATATCAATGGACTCAATTCTCCAATAAAAAGACATAGACTATCAGACTGGATACATAAACAGGACCCAACAATCTGCTGCATACAAGAAACACACCTTTGTGAAAAAGACAGACACTACCTCAGAGTAAAAGCTTGGAAAAAATCTTCCAAGCAAATGGCCCCAAGAAACAAGCCGGAGTAGCCATTCTAATATCAAATAAAATCAATTTTCAACCAAAAGTAATCAAAAAACTCAAAGAATGTCACTTCATACATATCAAAGGAAAAATGTACCAAGAGGAACTTGCAATTCTGAACATCTATGCCCCAAATGCAAGGGCACCCACATATATAAAAGAAACTTTACTAAAGCTTAAAGCATACATTGCACCTCACACAACAGTAGTGGGAGATTTCAACATCCCACTCTCATTTATGGACAGAACATGGAAACAGAAACTAAACCTAGACACAATAAAACTAACAGAAGTTATGAACCAATTAGACTTAACTGACATCTATAGAACATTTCATCCTAAAACAAAAGAATATACCTTTTTCTCAGCACCTCATGGTACCTTCTCCAAAATAGACCATATAATTGGTCACAAAACAGGCCTCAACAGACACAAAAAGATTGAAATAATCCCTTGTACTCTATCAGACCACCATGGATTAAGACTCATCTTTGACATGGACAAAAACAACGGAAATCCCACATACATGTGGAAACTGAACAATGCTCTACTCAATGATAACTTGGCCAAGGAAGAAATAAAGAAAGAAATTAAAGACTTTTTAGATTTAAATGAAAATGAGGACACTTCATATGAAAATTTGTGGGACTCCATGAAAGCAGCACTGAAAGGAAAAATCATAGCTCTAAGTGCCCACAAAAAGAAAATGGAAAGAGCATACATTAACAACTTGACAGCACACCTGAAAGTGTTAGAACAAAAAGAAGCTAATACACCCAAGAGGAGTAGAGGGCAGGAAATAATCAAACTCAGGGCCAAAATCAACCAAGTTGAAACAAAAAGAACTATACAAAATGTCAACAAAACCAGGAGCTGGTTCTTTGAGAAAATCAACAAGATAGACAAACCCTTAGCCAGACTAACCAAATGGGACAGAGACAGCACTCAAATCAATAAAATTAGAACTGAAAAGGGAGACATAACAACAGAAACAGAGGAAATTAAAGAAATCATTAGATCCTACTACAAAGGCCTATACTCAACAAAATTGGAAAATCTAGATGAAATGGACAGCTTTCTAGATAAATACCAGGTACCAAAGTTAAACGAGGAGCAGATAAACTATCTAAACAGTCGCATTACCCCTAAAGAAATAGAAAGAGTCATTAAAAGTCTCCCCACCAAAAAATGTCCGGGGCCAGATGGTTTTAGTGCAGTATTCTACCAGACCTTCCAAGAAGACCTAATACCAATTTTCTTCAAACTATTCCACAGAATAGAAACAGAAGGAAAAATACCCAATTCGTTCTACGAAGCTACAATTACACTCTTACCAAAGCCTCACAAAGACCCAACAAAGAAAGAGAACTACAGACCAATCTCTCTTATGAATATTGATGCAAAAATACTCAATAAAATTCTTGAAAACCGAATCCAAGAACACATCAAAGCAATCATCCATCATGATCAAGTAGGCTTTATCCTAGGAATGCAGGGTTGGTTCAATACTCGAAAATCCATAAATGTAATCAACTACATAAATAAACTCAAAGCAAAAAACCACATGATCATCTCACTAGATGCTGAGAAAGCATTTGACAAAATTCAACATCCCTCCATGTTAAAAGTCCTGGAAAGAGCAGGAATTCAAGGTCCATACCTAAACATAGTGAAAGCAATATACAGCAAGCAAGTAGCCAACATCAAACTAAATGGAGAGAAACTTGAAGCAATCCCACTAAGATCAGGAACTAGACAAGGCTGTCCACTCTCACCCTACCTATTCAATATAGTACTGGAAGTCCTAGCTAGAGTGATTAGACAACAAAAGGAAGTCAAGGGGATACAAATAGGAAAGGAAGAAGTCAAAATTTCTCTATTTGCAGATGATATGATAGTATTCTTAAGTGACCCTAAAATTTCCATCAAAGAACTCCTAAACCTGATAAACGATTTCAATAAAGTGGCTGGATATAAAATCAACTCAAAACAAATCAGTAGCCTTCCTATACTCAAATGATAAACAGGCTGAGAAAGAAATTAGGGTAATGACACCCTTCACAATAGTCACAAACAGTATAAAATATCTTGGAGTGAACCTAACCAAGCAAGTGAAAGATCTGTATGTTAAGAACTTCAAGTCTCTGAAGAAAGAAATAGAAGAAGACTTCAGAAGATGGAAAAATCTTCCATGCTCCTAGATTGGCATGATTAATTTAGCAAAAATGGCCATCTTGCCAAAAGCAATCTATAGATTCAATGCAATCCGCATCAAAATTCCAAATCAATTCTTCATAGAGATAGAAAGAGCAATTTGCAAATTTATTTGGAACAACAAAAAACCCAGGATAGCGAGAACAATACTCAACAACAGAAGAACTTCTGGGGGAATCACCATCCCTGACCTCAAACTGTACTACAGGGCAATAGTAATAAAAACTGTATGGTATTGGTGCAGATACAGGCAGGAAGATAAATGGAATAGAATTGAAGACCCAGAAATATGCCCACATACCTATGGTCACTTGATCTTTGACAAAGGAGCTAAAACCATCCAGTGGAAAAAGGACAGCATTTTCAGCAAATGGTGCTGTTTCAACAGGAGGTCAGCATGTAGAAAAATGCAAATTGATCCACTTGTATCCCCTTGTACAAAGCTCAAATCCAAGTGGATAAAAGACCTTCACTTAAAACCAGATACACTGAAACTAATAGAAGAGAAGGTGGGGAAGACCCTCGAATACCTAAGCACAGGGGAAATGTTTCTGAACAGAACACCAATGGCTTATGCTCTAAGATCAAGAATTGACAAATGAGACCTCATAAAATTGCAAAGCTTCTGTAAGGCAAAGGACATTGTCAATAAGACAAAACGGCAACCAACAGAGTGGGAAAAGATCTTAACCAATCCCACATCCGATAGAGGGCTAATATCCAAGATTTACAAAGAACTCAAGAAATTATACTTCAGAAAACCATACAACCCTATTAAAAAATGGGGAACAGAGCTATACAACTAATTCTCAACAGAGGAAATTAGAATGGCTGAGAAGCACCTTAAGAAATGCTCAACATCCTTACTCATCAGGGAAATGCAAATCAAAACAACCCTGAGATACCATCTCACACCAGTCAGAATGGCTAAGATCAAAAACTCAGGTGATATTAGATGCTGGTGAGGATGCTGAGAAAGAGGAACACTCCTTCATTGTTGGTGGGATTGCAAACTGGTATAACCACTCTGGAAATCAGTCTGGCAGTTCCTCAGAAAACTGGACATAGCATTACTTGAGGATCCAGCTATACCACTCCTGGGCATATACCCAGAAGACACTCCAACATATAATAAGGACATATGCTCCACTATGTTCATAGCAACCTTATTTATAATAGCCAGAAGCTGGAAAGAACCAAGATGTCCATCAACAGAGGAATGGATACAAAAAATGTTGTACATCTACACAATGGAGTATTACTCAGCTATTAAATATAATGAATTCAAGAAATTTATAATTAAATGGATCGATCTAGAAATTATCATCCTTACGAATTAACCCAATCACAAAAGAACACACATGGTATTTACTCACTGTTAAGCGGATGTTAGCCCAAAAACTTAGAAAAGTGAAGACTCAACCCACAGACCATGTGAAGCTCATGAAGAAGAAAGACCAAAAGGGGATGCCTCAGTTCTACTTAGAACCAGTAACAAAAATACTCAAGGGAGCAATTATCAAACAAAACATGGGACAGAAACTGAAGGAGGAGCTATCAGGACACCATTCCACCTGGGCATCCACCCCATGTACTGTCACCTAAGCTAGACATTGGTGTGGATGGCTGGAAATGCATGCTGTCAAGAATATGATATATCTGTCTCCTTAGAGATCTGCCAGAGACTGACACATTCGGAGGATGATGCTCACAGCTAACCACAGATAAGATCAAAGGTTTCCCAGTGGAGAACTTAGAAGACTGAAGGAGCAGGAAGGGTCTGTGACTCCAAGAGGAAAGCAACAATACCAAACAACCAGAGCCCCCCAGGTTCTAAACCACCAGCCTGGGAGCACATAGGGAGGGACCTACCACTCTAGCAGTATACGTAGGTTAGGACAGCCTTGTTGGGCATACGTGGGAGAGGATATACTTGATCCCATGAAAAACGAACACAGAAAGTTGGGGGGAATGTGAGGGTGAGGAGGGAGTAATGGGGATGGGGTGTAGGTGAGGGCACAGCCTCATAGAAGGGATATAAGGAGGGAGGATGAGATAAGGGCTTCCTGGGTGGTGGGGGAAATGGGATAAGAGGATCAAACTTGACATGTAAATATTATAACCAACTACATAAAAGGGGGAAAAAAGTTGTTAGAACCAACATCTTTAAAAAAAATGTCAGCACTCTATGAAAAAAAAATTTTTTTTCTTGATACAAAAACTTGTCCAGAGAATTGTATATTGCAGAATACACAGCCTTGGTGTATCTACTCATCAAGCAAAACGAGCAGACCTATTCAAACCTCCGGTGTCTGGGAATTCCAGCTGGGTGCAGTGAAGACACAACTTCAGAAGCTTATCAATTTACTCTTCCCCTCCACCCCTCTTCTAATATTTCAAAGCCCGTAATCAGCTTGAAGAAGTTAAAGAAGAGTCAGCTCCCCTATTCCCTGAGATTGAGGGCTAAGGTGGTTAATATTAGGCTGTCTCTCTGGGAAAAAGTAGTGGTTTTGTTGGAACAGGGAGGATTAGCTAGGATTTATGGCATAGCCATAACCTATTGGTAGAAATCTGTATAATTTAGTATCAAGATGAAGTTATAATTTCTTAAATGGTACAAAATTCACTTCGATTTCAAATTTAAGGTTTTAAATGGTATAAGCTTCTTATTGATATGAAAGTGAAATGAATATTGATACTCACCTAGGCATTGTGCCTGTATAACACATTTAGAAATACAAAACTTAGACCCAGTCCTTCTTTAACTTTTTTTTTTTTTACTGATTTGGGATGATTAGCCTGTAAGTTAAGGGATTATAGCAAATTCATGACTTTGAGTTTATTTTTAAGGTGTTTTCTATATTTTATTTAGAAATAGCTGAGAGGAGTTAACAGACAACAGTCCAGGTTACCTTACATGGATAGTTGGATTTCAAAACGTCAGAAATCCATAGAATTGACATCACAAATATTTCTATATTAATGTTCATTTTGATTAGAGACCTGTCTGCTCCTGACAGCTTCCTGTCTTGGATTCTAAGAAGAAATTGAGCATCCTTGGTGTTACTCCAGTTGTGGTGAGATAGCCACTAGGCAAGAATTGCCTCTCTCCATCTACAGACAAATTACCGTCCAGAAAAGGACACACTTGCAGAATAGTCGACTGATTATATCTGCCTAGACAGAGTAACCAGCCCTTAATAATTCTGCAGCACTAAGGTCTGTCAGATGAATTTGGGCCAGAAGGCTGAAGATTTGATGCTCCAATGTTCAGTAGTATAGGAGCTGTCCAGGTGTTCAGCGGTCTCTATAAATTGGCTAAGTGTTAGAAGCTATGCTTAGTGCTTCCCATAACTTCAGTTGATCTAGTCATTCTGGATTTCTGATGGCGTTGAAGACCTATAGACTCATAGCCAATCCTGGCTATTTATCTTGAGAGAAAAGATCTGAGTGGATGGTTTTCAGGTGACATTCATTCTAAAGCCAAGAAAAAGCCAGGTTCAAAATAAGTGTTTTAGTCAAGAGAGACGACAGAGATTCTGGTTAGTCAAAAAGAGGAAAAACTGGGTATTAGGACTATATTGTACATCACTGGTACAAATAGGAACAATTATGCTCTAATTGTATTTTGTGAGAAAAGTTTTATTTTAACAGGAAGTGTAATATGTAGGGGGAGCTAAGGGGGAAGGAGCACCAAGAGGAAAAGATGGAGTAAGGAGAGGAGAAGATGGGTATAGATGAAAAGCTTGGTAATGAGAGAGAAAAAGAGATAGAAAGAGAGAGGGGGCATGGAGTCAGAAGTTCACATGTCTCCACCAGTCAAAGATAGTTTACATAGCTAGGTTGGGTATTAGGTTACACTTCTGATTGAGCATTACCATACTTATAAAGGCTTTGATTAAAATTTTTTTAAAAAATTGTATAAAAGCAAAATGGAAAAGGGACATGGGATAGGGGTTTTCTATGGAGGGGAAAGGGGGAAAGGGGATGGCATCTGAAATGTAAATAAAATATCCATTATAAATATTAACAAAATAAGCAATCTACAGATTCAATGTAATCTTATTAAAATTCCACTTCAAGTTTTCACAAACATAGAAAGAGCAGTGCTCAACTTTATTTGGAATAACAACAACAAAAAATAAAGGATAACCAAACAGTTCTCAAAATTAAAGAACTTCTGGGGAAATCACCATCCCTGACTCCAAGATGTTTTACACAGCAATAGTGATTAAAACTGGATTGAATTTGTACAGAGACAGAGACAGAAAATTGATGAATATAATAGAGTTGAAGATCCCACAGTAAACTAAAACAACTATGGTCACTTGATCTTTGACAAAGAAGCCAAAACCATACACTGGGAAAAAGTAAACCTCTTCAACAATTGATGTGGGTCTTACTGTAATCTACATGGAGAATAATGAAAAGTGACTAATTTTTTTCTCTTTATACAAAGTTGAGGTCAAAGTAGATCAAGGGCTTCTACATAAAACCAGATACACTAAATCTAATAGAAGAGAAAATGGGAAACAGCATTATATACATGAGCAGAGTCAAAAATTTCCTCAACATAAATACAGTGGCTCTACTCTAAGATTAACAGTTGAAAAATGTGACCTCACAAAACAGAAAAGCTTCTGTATCAAATGACACTGTCAATATCACAAAATGGTAGCCTACAGATGGGGAAAATTTTTTTTACTAAATGTAGTAGAATGGTAATATCCAAAATATATAAAGAATTCAACAAGTTAGATTTCAAAGACCCAAATAAGCAAATTAAAATGTGGGCTACTGAGGTAAACAGAATTCTTCTCAACTGAGAAACTTCAAATGGCTGAGAAGCACTTAAAAAAATGTCCAAAGTCCTCAGTCATCAGAACAATGAAACTCAAAATTACCCTTAGATTCCACCTTACACTAATCAGAATGGCTAACATTTAAAAAAGAAAAAGAAAAAGAAAAAAGGAAAAATTCAAGTGACTGCCGATGCTGTCAAGGATGTTTATAAAGAGAAAAAAACTCCGTCTTTACTAATGGGGATTTTAAGCTGTTAAACCCTCATTGGAAATCTATCTGTTTTTTTCCTCAGAAAATTGGAAATTGTTCTACCTGAAGACTCAACTATACTGCTCCTGGAATATATCCAAAAGATGATCCACTATATAAAAAAAAAATGTTCTGCTATGTTCAAATCAGACTAGTGTGTGAGAGCCAGGAGCTAGAAACAACCCAGATGTACCTCAATAGAAAAATGGATAGAGAAAATATGGCATATTTTCACAATATATTACTCAGCTATGAAAAATGAGGATATCACAAAATTTGCAGGCAAAATAAAGGAAATAGAAAATACCCTGAGTGCTATAACCCAGAACAAATAGGACATACATGTTGTGTACTCACTGATAAATATTACTCAAAAAGCTCAGAATACCCATGATACAACTCGCAGACCATAAGAAGCATAATAAGAAGGAAGACCAAAGTATAGATTTTCAATCCCATTTACAAAGAGAAAAAACAAAACAATCATGGGAGGAAGAGGGAGGAGGGACTTGGTGGAAAAGGCGAGGGAGAGGGATAAAAGGGGGAAGAATCAGGATTTGTAGAAGACAGGACAAAGGGACAGAGGAACAGGAGAATGAATAGAAATATGTAGCTGTGTGAGGTGATGACAAACAGTGGAAACCACCAGAAAGACCCAGACAACAGAAATGCAAGAGTCCCACTGCTCAATGGGGATGTTATTAATATAAATGCCCAACTATATGGAAATACAATCTGAAGAAACTACCTCCACTATATAGATATGCACCCCAATTGAAGGATGGGGCCTCAAAACTGTCTCAAATTTTTGAACTCAGAATTTTTTACCTTTAAACACAACACAGGGACAAAACTTACAGCAGAAACTAAATAAAAGGCCACCCAGAAATCAACACAATGGGATCTATACTATTCACAGACACCAAAGGCCCACAGTATTGCTGGTGTCAGGCTGTGATTGAAGACTAGAACCTAGCATTGATATTCTCTTTTTTTATTGGATATTTTCTTTATTTATATTGCAAATGTTATCCCATTTCCTGGTTCCCATTCCAGGAAACATCCTATCCCCTCCCACCTCCCCCTGCTTCTATGAGGGTGTTCCTTCACCAACCCACCCCAGCTTCCCGACCTTTCATCCACCTAGACTGGGGCATCAAGCCTTCAAAGGACCAAGGGTCTCTTCTCTCAGTGATGGCCTACAAGTTCATCATCTGCTACATATGCAGTTGAAGCCATGGGGTCCCTTCATGTGTACTTTATGGTTGGTGGTTTTCTTCCTGGAAATTCTGAGAATCATTACTGTTTGATATTGTTGTTCTCTGAATGGCTTGCAAACTCCTTCAGTCCTTTCTCTAACTCCTCCTCCACTGTGGACCCTATGCTCAAATAATATCAAAACAACCCTAAGATTCTACCTCATGCCAATCATTATGACTAAGAAAAAAAATCAGTTGCCAACTGATACTGTGTAGGATGAGGAGAAAGAGGAACATTCCTCCATTGCTGATGAGATTGCAGGATGGTATAAACACTCTGGAAATCAGTCTAGCAGTTCTTCAGAAAATTGGACATTGTATTTCCTGATGACCCAGATATACCACTCCTGGGCATATGCCCAAATTTTCTCAATATATAACAAGGACACATGCTATACTATGTTTATAGCAGCCTTATTTATAATAGCCAGAAGATGAAAAGAACACACATTATCTTTCAATAGAGGAATGGATACAGATAATGTTGTATATTTATACAATGTAGTACTGATCAGATATTAAAAACAATGATTTCATGAAATTCTTATTCAAAAGGCTGTACCTAGAAAATATAATACTGAGTGAGTTATACCAATCACAAAAATACACACATGGTATGGAATTACTAATAAGTGTATATTACCACAGAACCAGAAACACCCTCGATAAAATTTAAAGATCACATGAAGCTATAGAAGAAGGAAGAGCAATGTGTGGAACATTCAGACCTTCTTATTAGGGCAACCAAAATACTTACAGGAAGAAATATGGAGAAGAAGTGTGGTACAGAGACCTAAGGAAAGGCCACCCAGAGTTCTGCCAACCTGGGCATCTATTGCATATACAGTCACCCATCCCAGTCACTATTGTAGATGCCAAGAAATACATGATGACAGGAGTCTGAAATACCTATGTCCTGAGAGGCTCTTCAAGAAAGTTATAAATACAGAGGCAGATGCACATAGCCAACCATTGGACTTATCACGGGGCATTCAAAATAGGAATTAAAGAAAAGACTGAAGAATCTGAAATCATTTGCAACCACAAAGGCAGAACAAAAATATTAACCAACCAGAAACCTCTGAGATTTCAAGGAATATAACACCAACAAAAAGTACACATGGAGAGACTCATAGCTCTATCCAGAAATATACCTGAGAATGTCATTTTCAGGCATCAATGGTAGGAGAGGTCATAGATACTAGGAAGGCTCCATGCCCGTTATAGCAAATGCAAGTCAAGGAGTCTGAAGTGGGTGGGTGGGTGGGGGAACACATTTATAAAAACAGGGTGAGGGCAATTGTTGCTGCCCAAGCAGCCCCACTTTAGGCCCCAAAAATGTTGAAAGCTGCACTTCCCCACACTGGGGGGCCAAAATGTCAGGGACCACTTATAAATATTGGAACCCCCACTGCCAAAAGCCTTGGGGGCTAAATTCTTAGAGCCCACCAGGTCCCAGGCTGCTTCAGTCTGCAGGTCGGGGTTAAGCAAGAGAGAGAGTGAGGATGGACTCAAAGAATGGAGACCAGACAGAGTGTGATTCAATCCTGTTTGTTCTTCAGTCTCTTCTCCTAGTCCAAGTCCCAAATCTTGCTTTCCTAGTCCCTAATCCCTAGTTCCTAGTTCCTAATCCCTAGTTCCTAGTCCCTAGTGCTTAGTGCATAATCCCCAGTTCCTAGTCCCTATTTCTCTTTACAAGTCTCGAGTGTCTAAGGCCTACTAACTAATACAAGTGTCTAATGACTAATACCTAATGCCTAATACCTAATTGCCTGGTATCTAATTCTCTGTCTCGAGTGTCTTACCCTAGTGTCTAATGCCTTTCCAAGTTCTTCCCCTAATTTCGAAGTGCCTAATTCTCTATGCCTAATACCTAATAATCTCTTCTGTCTGCCTCTGACCTTTTATATGTCTCACTTCTAAGTCACACCTTTATTTCTGCACCTTTAAGTCATACCCTTAGGTCTTGTCTCTAAATCTGATCTGTAAGACACGCCCTTAAGTCTCACATCTTTAAATCTCACACACCCAAGGTAAGATCCTGGGTATCTAAAACAAGATGTTATTAGAATGTGCTCAGCTGTTGTAGGCTATTGTAATCAAGTAGCTTGTCAGGGTATATATATGGCTCAAAATGGCTGCAAGGATGATAGCCGCCTTCTGTCAGCTTCCCACAGGCAATGCCATTGGGGGATTCTGAGGAAAAAAAAACAGAAAAAGGATATTATTTGAAATGAAAATAAAGGGAATATCTAATATCTTTAAGAAAGAAAAAATAAGAAAGAAAGAAGGAACAAAAGAAAGAAAAAGAAAGAAGGAAAGAAAGAAAGAAAGAAAGAAAGAAAGATTGAAAGGAAAAAAGAAGGAAGAAAGAAAGAAGAAAGAAAGAATGAAAGAAAGAAAGAAAGAAAGAAAAAGAAAGAAAGAAAGAAAGAAAGAAAGAAAGAAAGAAAGAAAGAAAAAAGCAAGCAAGCAAGTAAGCTCATGCAGGAATGGAATGGCAAGTCATAGCCTTGGAGCCTTGGGAATATTGGGTTGGAATTCAGGGAAATCTTCCAGAGAATGTCAACAGGTAAATCTGGTGCAAGGTCAACACATCAAGAGCTACACCGGATAGTGTGATAGACCAGGTGGAATTATCTCTGCATTATTTCACCAATGGGAAAAAAATGCAATGTAGCTGCCTGCAGCCATGATCGCCAGGTTCTCCTGAGATGAAGCCTATGAATTAATGGGAAGGAGGGAGAGAGAAACATGGGGCCAAGACAAAGTATTCTGATCAAGGCCCGAAGTTTAATAATTTGCTTTCACATAAAGGGGAAAGGAGAAGCCCCATCCCCACAGTCTCTTCTCTGTACCGCTCAGGGGCTAGGTGAGGAGATAGTAGTCTGGAAGGTGTCAAGGCTAGGTCAGCAGGCAGTCCATACTTCTTAGTTCAGTAGCAGACCTCAGGGCACCAAGTCTGGCAAGGCAATGCCTCCTTCTAGGTTCTATTGTTGTTTGGTCTTGTTGTAGTGAATGACTTGCAGGCCTGCTTAGGCCTGGGGGAAGGGCACAGTTCCCTCCTTAATTTTTTAAGATGGCAGTGCCAATATTTGGACGGGGCACATTATTTCATCCCATCTAGGGTCTAGAGTGCCTGTCTTAGGTTGGCATTTATATTACCCCTATATTACCCATCACTGAGGAAAGCATACATAGCATATTGATGTATGCCTCTGTCTTAGGTTTATAGGAGCTGAAAATCACTCCTATATTACCCATCATTGAGGAAAACGTGCATAGCTTCATGATGTACGCCTCTGTCTTAGGTTTATAGGAGCTCAAAACACTCTTACCCGTCATTGACTAACCGGCCATCATTGGCACAGTTTTTAGACCCAGACGACATTCAGATTAAAGGACCTGTGGGCATGCACTAGATGCAATTCTTCACAGCAATGTGTAACTGCCAGATGAATAGCTGAGTTTGCTGAGGGAGATCCTGTGTGAGGGCAATCAATCTGCTTAAAATATAAAGTTTAAAGGTTAAAAGCAACATGATTATCCAAGCAATGTAGAAAATAAGGTTGGAAGTGGAATTATTTCAGTATCTAATCCAACTGCTAATTAGCAGGGATCAGACACAACGTCTGGCCACCAGGTATTTAGTAGGTGGCTCTAAGTAATGATAAAAAACACTCTCCAGTAAGAGTGGAGATTATATGTCAAGTTAAATCAGCCGGTTAATAAAGATTTTGAGCCAGCTTTATCATTAGAATAATAATTATTAGGCTTTCAAGATCTGTGTCCACTTGAGGACCAGTCTTTTAGGCAGCCATAAGGCTCCATTTTCTTTTTCTGAAAAATGTAGACTGACCCACGACCCCAAATGAAAACAGGATCAGGACCATGCCAAGTATTAGTTAAGGGGTCTCTCCACAAGACCCTGGCAAATGAGTTGAAAGTAACTGGATGCCAGTGGCGATCCACTGCAGACTGACCTTTAGCATCAGTTTGCAGAAAATTTAAAACAAATAAGACAAAAGCTAGGTGTGCTTTCAGTGACTTGTGGGGTATAATTCCCCCTTTCTAGTTTAAAAAAACCAATTTTTTAGAATTACCTGTAAAAGCAGGGAAGAAGCACCATTAGCTGCTTTTCCTATATTTAGAGAATTATGAAAATATTATTTTAAAGTTTCATAATCTCTTTCACAATTTTTTTGTCCTTGAGGATAATAAGGAAATATCAGTAATATTAAATTGTCAACAAAACATCTCAAATGTTTGACTGTAGTAAATAACTGTAATAGACAGTTCCATTATATATCTTCGTCTGCTATGGAACACAATGAATAGGAAAATAATATAGGCAATAATTAATTATATTTTTAGTTGCTTCTCTTGTAAAACTAGTTGCAACTAAAAGGTCTAAAAGGCGTCAAGTCACATGTATATACTTTAATTTTTTAAATCAAAAAATGAGTAACATTTATTTGTCAAAATTGATTACGTATAAGTCCTCAAGGTTTACCCCATTATGAAAAATTTGAAGATAGAGAACAAGATCTTGCAATTTAACTTGTACATTTTTTAAAAATGACAAATTATTGTCTCAAGCTATTATTATTTTGATATTGTAAAGAATAAGATTGTATGGCCAATTATTTTTGAAAGGCCTAGAATATGTCTAGTATATAAATCTGCTCTGGCATTGTCTTGGGGTTCAGACAATCCAATGAGCTTTTAAATGTCATATAAAGTTAAGAAACTGTATATGTTTCTTAAATTAAGCTGTATTTTATAATAAAATTTGAGAATTAGCTATATCTAAAGTAAGGAACAATTTTAAGCAATTATAAATCATGAGCCATATACAGGCCATGAGTATATAAATTGAATGCTTCATTTCTCAGCATTTTAAACAGTGGCTACAACACATAATTTAATTATGTTGAAGGAGGGGAAAATCAAGAAAATAAACATGTGATTTAATTACATATACTGTCTTCTCAATAGATGAGGCATCTGTAAATATAGTAAATATAGCAAACATCTTTTCTATGGGCTGCATGCACAGTAAATCTTAGGAAATATAAAAGCATGCATAGAGAAAAATGGTAAGAAATGATTATCAAATTTGTCTAAATAGTTTGTCATGTAATAGGCCAAATATCATTATTTTTCAATAACCAATTTAATTGTTATTTGGAATAAGGAATAAACCTTTTATCCAAAATGTTTTTAGAATTCTATCATATAATCTTGTATTAACACAATTATAATTTTATAATAGGATGTTTAAACTTTCTTTGTAGATGAAAAAAGATGAATCCACATTAATGGTTTCTTTTGTCAAAGGGCTGTTGTGGGCATATGAGTAGTAATAACACAAACAGCCAACAATTTATCAGTCTATACAATTTATCTGTTGATAACTAACAAGTTTACTCTACTTTCAATAAAGCTATCTCTCTTTATTTAGTTAATTGTCAAGGGGAATTAGGACTTGCATGTCCTTGAGAATATCAAACAGAGGTTTAAATCCTCCTATGGTAAGCTCAAGATAAGATTTTAGTCAATTAATATATCTAACAAATTTTAAAAACCATTAAACACAAATCAATTCAAAAGCAAACCATTTTTTTTGTTGTATGTACACTTGCAAGTCAGAAGAGGGCGCTAGATCCCACAACAAATGGTTGTGAGCCACCACGTGGTTGCTGGGAATTCAATCCTTATATATTTAATTATAAGTCTAGTCTTTAATGGCTGAGCCATCTCTCTAGCCCCAATTATGTATTTTTATTAGAATTTTCTGTGTCACAATCTGTTTAGGATATAACTGAGGTCTCAAATATTGAAAAGATGCTGCTTTTGAATCTTTTTTGGAGCAACAAGTACTCCAAAGTTTTTTAAAGCTCGTTATATTGGAGCAAAGGCTTGTAGAAATATTCCTTTAGAGAAATCCGCTAATAAAGTATCACACAATGAATATACACCAAAAGATTTTAACTCTTAATTTTTAGTATCAAAGTAACAACAATATTTATATATATAACATTAAACAATTAACCATTCTTTGAGGCAAACTTGTAATGATATCACTTCATGGGCTCTTATTAATTACGAATAAATTTACCAAATGTAAACCTCTCACCTTACCAGAAAAGTAAAGGAATGGTATAAAAACATCTTTTATATCTATAATAATTCTATATGTATTTACTGGAATGGCAGCTGGAGTAGGCAAGTTAGGCTACAATGCCTCATTAATTTCATAAATCTTAAGTTGGAACTTTCTTTTGGATTAATTTAATAACCAATCATTTTTAGTTAAGTGAGAGTATCAGATAAAAGCCAACCTTGTCCTCTAAATATTGCTATATATATATTAGAGGAACCAAAAACATCTCATTTTTAACAACTTTGGAAGAAGCGGACGAAAAAAAAATTGAAACAAACTGAACAATTTTTGTCAGCAGGTACAGTTATAACTCATGGAGGGAAGTAGGCATAATTTTAATGTCTCCAGCATAATCATAACTCTCGGCCCACAGACTGTTTTAAAAGTCTTTGGGTTTTAGATCTACCCCTCCTCCTCTGCAAGAAACAAACAAGGCAAAAGACAAATTGCACACCCATTTCTAGGATCTGGTCAGAAGGCCCAGGACAAAAGAAACTCTCCATACCTGAGCTTCTGCAGAGCTCAGTCTGCATTGTCTTAATTCAAATGTAAATGTTCTTAATCTCTGGCCTGTTTTCTGAGGCCTGGCCTTTTTGTAGGCCTGAACTGCACTGCAATTTTTTTTAACTTTAAATTTAAACTTTAAACTTTAAAAGATATGTGTACCTTTTTTCTATAAACATGGGGAAATCAAAAAAATCTCAAACTCACGATTGAAGTACCAACTGTAGCCAATGGAATATTGGCAGTTTAACTATGTTTTTACGCTTCTTTTGCAACATTAGAGTATAACCATAATTTTGAGAAACAAAACCAATTTTTAACGATGTAAGCAATCTATTTTCTCTAAAATCAACACCAAGTCAATTAACTTTATGTTACAAGGTTTTGCTGCCCATTCTCATTGTAGAGTGAAAAATTATGAAAATCATTTTTATAGAATATAAGTATATAGATTCTTCTTAAGTTCTTTTAGGGACAAGGGAATTTTCTTTGAAACAAGCCAGGCCAGTTTCAGGAAATGGCTGTAAAGAATGAAAATCATCCAGGTAGAGAAACACAATGACTGGGCTGTGGCTCTGTGGCTGAGCAAATAAGAAATAGTTAATAAATAGCTGGTAAATGACAGGGTAGGGCACAGTGATGGTAAAACCACATTTTTGAGAAGAATGAGTGTACAAAGTAATTCTTCACAACTATAAACCATTTAGGGTGGGTTTCTCTGGAATGTTTCACTATTCTTATGTTATGTATCCTTGGCAACCCCTCACCCCCTCCTCCCTCCCCTGGTTTGTGGTTTTATGCTTTAAAAGACCCCTTAGCCCATCACTCTTGGCCAAACCCTGCTCTTGAGAGAGAGCTCGTGGTTTGACCGCCGGCCAATTTCCCTAATAAAGCCTCTGCTGCTTGCATCCAGGTATGGTGTCTTGGAGTGTATGGGGGGTCACGTCTTCCCGAGACTTGAGTGAGTGAGGGTCTCCCTAATTTGGGGGTCTTCATCATATATGAATGCATGACAGTACAGCTTTTAATATCTCACTAAAGAGACATTGTTTTTAAATCTTATCTTTACACATCTGGTTTCTGAATGACTCCAGCCCTGAATTACCAATCTTAAGCCAACCTTTGTTACCAAGGTTGTAAAAAATTTGTAATCATACCCAATAACTTATAGGCCGAAAATCTATAACCAAGGCACGTAGAACATATTTATACTTTAAAACCAATTAGAAACAAAAATGAAGTGACAACACATCTTATATATTTAGACCAAACAAAATTTCTTGCTTTTTCTAGCTGTAATTTCAAGAGAGAAGCACCTTGTCACAGAGATTTTTCTAGGACAAACCACTCTTAGCTTCCTTATTGAATCTAAGAAACCTGCTGCTCCCTTTAAAAGCAGCTTATACCGACAATCAACTGTTAGAAAGACTTTTTCAGCTCAGTTCGACTCTAGCTACAGGTGTCAAGCAAACTTATCAGCTGCTGCTCTGTATTTTAAAACTGCCATTGAAAACCAAGTTAAACTGGACCAAGGGTTAGATCAAGCAATTTTAAAGATCTTTTGAACATTAAACATAGAACACCACAAGACATAGACCACCAATCATTCATACAATAAGACAAGTGGACAAAAACACATGATGAGACACGTGGACATTGGCGCGCCAAGGGACAAACAAGGAAGGCAGAATTATGGATACCACTCAGTGCCCTGCCCTTTTTTGTTTTTCAAATTCTTTTAAACCCAGTTCCTCTTGTCTAAGGCCACCTGTCTCCGGCTTACCAAATTTTCTCCTATCCTCAACTCACTGCCATTCTTCCTAGACGAGCTTAGCCTCGGGTCAATACTCGCTCAATTCTAGACCCCCGTATACACCTTACACATATTTCCTGTAAACACAGCCATAAATTAGCTAGCATCCATGGCGTTCCTGGTTTACCAAGTGCTTCCGGATACTTTATTTTTTCTTCTTCCAGTTCCCATGGAGCTCCACCCAAGACAGTGTTTCTCTACCGGTCTTAGTCTTCTCTTCTCAGGTTCCACGGGTGGATGCCATTCTGTAGCTGCCTGCAGCCACGATCACCAGGTTCTCCTGAGATGAAGCCTAGGAATTAACGGAAAGGAGGGAGAGAGAAACGTAGGGCCAAGACAAAGTATTCTGATCAAGGCCTGAAGTTTAATAATTTGCTTTCACATATAAAGGGGAAGCACCACCCACCACAGTCTCTTCTCTGTACCGCCCAGGGGCTAGGTGAGGAGATAGTAGTCTGGAAGGTGTCAAGGCTAGCTCAGCAGGCAGTCCATTCTTCTTAGCTCAGTAGCAGACCTCAGGGCACCAAGAATGGCAAGGCAATGCCTCCTTCTAGGTCCTATTGTTGTTTGGTCTTGTGGTGAATGACTTGCAGGCCTGCTCAGGCCTGGGGGAAGGGCACAGTGCAACAGAGCAATGACCAGAATAGTTCTTGGAATGTTCTAAATGAGAATGAAGAATAACAGTCGGAAATGATTAGCAGGGAACACTGGTTTGCATTATGACTATGCAGTACTCTTGATGTCTGTAGAAAGCACTGGAGGAAAATGATCTTGGAGATTCTTTCAAGATACATTCATCCAACCTAGGACTGGAGAGTGCACAGAAGGTCCAGATTAGCTTTTGAGTAGAGGATCAAGAGGAAAACAAGATATAATTTGTGCAGGATTAGAAATTACCCTAATTTTATACTGTACACATTGGCTTGGTTTTCAAGGGATCAACAAAGAATTCTACTAAAAGAGGTCATAGATAGGAGGCTATGTGTGGGAGTGTGAGGATGATGGTAGCAGCTAATGTTTTAAAAGGGTGTTCCAGTGAAAAAGAAGTCTAATCTATGCTGGGAGACCTAGGTACTTGATCACAGAGATGAACAGGTATATGTGGTACTGTGGCACTAGCCAGGCAAAGCAACTCTGTGACAACAGATACACCTAGAAGACAAGAAACTTTTCTGGGAGAAAACAACATACACAATTCACTAATACAATGTGCTGAATAATGGTTGACTCAGGAATTTTCTCTATGAGTGTAGATACACTGGGACAGGCGATGTCTGTAGCCCCTCAATAGGTAAGTCCAGTAAAGATTTTATGTCACCAGAGCAATGCCAATTAATATGGCCATGGAATTGGCAGCAGACATTTTGAGGACAATCATCATGCCAACCAATGTATTTTCTGTGCCCACAGAGTTATGAGTTGGCGATGTACCAATGGCCCAGGTAGGCATGGTTGCAGAAATGACCAGGGAATAAATGTTACCACAGTTGATGAGTGACCTTGAAATTTAATCCCTGGAAAATGAGAACAGCTCTGTCTTGTCAGGTTAGTGAAAGACCATGTGTCATATCTGATGGGAATTCTTTGCCTGGGCAGCCAGGCTTGGAGAAAGAGAGTGCACATGGTACAGGGAGGATTGTATCTCTGGAATTCAAGATGGAAAGCCAGCTATGATGGTGTGAAGAAGGTTGGTCTTAGTAGGCTCATAGACTTGAATTCTAGGTAACCAGAATTTGGCACTGTTAGAAAGGGTATCATTTTTGGAGGAGGTGTGGATTTGTTGGAGAAAGTGGATCATTTTGAGATGGATATTGAGGTCTCACATGCTCAGGGTATGCCGTTTGTGGCTCATAATTTTCAGCTTCTGCCTGAGGATCCAAATAAATACATACACCTACTTCTCAAGCATCACTTCTGCCCACAGAGCACTCCCTTCTGGCCACGAGGAAACAGACTAAATGTCTGAACTTAAAGACACCCAAAATTAATGATTTTCTTGATACGGGTTGATGTGGTACTCTTTATCAGCTCTAAAATTGCCAACAGGTTTTGACCTTTCCCATTGCCTCTCATTTGCTAAAGCATTAAATTACATTCCTGAAGCAAATTTCCAATGTCTAGTCTCTTATGTGGGAAAAAGATTGCTCCTAGGAGTGGTCACCAAGGTCCAACCTCAAAAAGAACAAGGTCATGTGTGTCCTTATGTGCACTTAGAGCATTCTTGGTAGAATCTTATGCATACCTATAAATGCTCTCTGTGCATCTAGAGACTGTCACAACACAGTCACTACAGAACTGTTACAGTTGTGCTTGGCTCAGGGAGCTCACCAGGAAGATTCATGGACATAGCTATGCCTGGGAGTATTAAGATGTTGCTGGCACATAGGTCTTAGAACACTCAGAATTCAAACCAGTACTAGAACTATGCAACAACACTTAGACACTGACAAGATGAGATAGAGTTGGCAGGCTTTGGTTTTGTAAAAACATCTTGAAATTTTTGGCATTACCTTAGTGACCAGCTGTAAGTCTATCAGAGTCTAGTTATGAGACTGTAATAGGACATTATGGGCAGATATATAGGTATAGCCAGAATATCATCTGGCACCTGATTGGAGGGGCTTCAGCAATTGCTTGACTGAGCTAGGTCTGGGAGGATGAGGAAGGTTGTCCCACAATTCCTTGAAGCTCATTGGCAAATATGGCAAGATAGGTGTTTATTCAGAAGTATATGTGGGAATGAAGAGATGGCACAGACAATCAATATTTAGGCAGTATTTAACAGAAAATGCAAAGTAGAACTTCTACAGAAGAGGTAGTTTAAGGACAATAAGGATGGTGGTAACGTTGCCCTGGATTTTACAACATAAAACTTCTGTAGGCTTTGATCATCTGAAGCTGAACATTGGAGCATCTGAAGCATGTACTGAAGCTGAAGGGTGTTTCCAGGTCTTGTGATCCATCAAACTGGCTATGCAACCTGTGAATCCAAATTAAGAACATGAGCAGTAGAGATGGTGACAATTTGCTTGTTTCTTGTTGAACTGGCTTGAGAAGCTTTACAGAAGATTTATGACTGGAGTTAGGGTTTGTAATGAGTGGTACTCAATCTCCAAAACAATGCCTCTAAGAAAAGCCAATATTTCTTCAGAACATCTTTATCTAAGCCTAGACTTTGTCAATGGTGCATGAGAGTTCTTCTTTAGTGTTTCTGTCATAGAAAAATTTACCTGTGTTAATCTGAGGAATTGAACAGGAAAATCAGAATGTTTACAAGGTATTGGCTTCAAAAATAGCCCTGATATGTGGCTGTGTTTTTGCAGGACTATTCAAGAAAATTTGGTTTCGGGACTACTTGACATTAGAAAACCATGCAATAGTGGTCCTGAATCTTTGGAGCTCAACAGGTAAGGCCAAGTAGTACACCCATGAAAAGAGAGCTAGACTTTAGAGGATAAAATTGTCACAATCAGGCTTGGTTATGGGAGAAATCCCCCCCTCTAAAAAAAAATCCAGGGTACCTTTTATGTGACAGGAGTTAAAGACTTGACACAAAGGAACTACACTTTCAACAAAAACTATGATGACAATAAAATGAAGCATATGAATGGTCAGAAAGAATGCACAGTGCAGAAGTTGATGAGTATTACTAAATAATAATCAGAAAAATGCAGTGCAAGTGCTCTAGGACCCAGAGAAGACTGGTAATAGGAAATGTCACTGGAGGGATACTTTCAAACTTGCCCACAAAGGAACCCCCTGTATAATCTGCACATATTTAGCTAGAACTTTTTTCATTAAAACAGTGGACAAACTAGTGCTCAAAATCATCAGGAAATTTGGTACAATGCTATATTCCTGAAGCCAAGGTCAAATGGATGAAGAAGGCACTGGTAGCAGAGACTTGTAGATCTCTTCATGCAAACCTGTGAGCACACCAACAAGAGAAAATGTGTGAGATAAATATATTTGCACTTACTGGGAATAGCACAGTTGTGCTTAATTTGGGGGAATCTTACCATATTAATCACATTTCATCACTGAGAGAACAAATTTTAGGAGTCAAGGAAGAAACCTATAGGCAAAAATAAAAGCACATAACACTAAGGAATACTACATAATGCTTTGCCCCACAGCAGCTACCTAAGCTTGGCACTTGTACAACAGTGAACCACTTCTGAATTGTGGCAACATTCAGAGAGGCCTTCACACTACCTTTAGAATTATTACTCAAGGATGTGTCAAAAGACTGTTGAACAAATCATTTTCTAGGCAAGTGGTTTAAATTGAAGTTCCCTCTTCCCAAATGATTCTATATTGTATCATGTTACCAAAAGACAGGCCATCATTGTAAAGCTCTAACACTCCTGGAGGAATAATATGGCAGCATGGTCAACATGGTACTGAATCTGATGAAAAAAGAGATCACATTCTAGTGGTAATAGAATCCAAGCATTCTGAGTGTTTCAAAGCCAGGCAATCTTTGTCATAAATGGTGATCCAGCAGATAGTTCTGTAGAAACACTGTCTGGAAAATGGATATAACATTATTGAGGTTTTATTTGAGAATTCTAAACAGGGAAATCCAGGGCAGCTGCTTTGTGACCATAGGGATGCCCAAGAATAGAAGAAGACACTCGAGCTCACAGTTCAGTTATGCCAACATAGGATACCCATGTGTAATCAGTAGATTCTTAGCTAGGCATGAACCAATGTAGAATACTATTGTGAACTCACTACTTACTGAACTCACCAGAAAATTGGATCAACAAATGGATGAGGGAAAACTAGCATGGGAAGGTATGGAGGGCAGTAGAAATCCAATCTCTGTAGATCACATCATGGGTAGAGTGTATGTATCCTGTCCATAATAAATCGGACAGAAAATGTAGAATCTGAAAATGAAGCAGGATCTGGAGAAACAACAAAAGATGTTAGATACTAAAACTATATGATCTATTCCACACTTGGTAATGTTTTCATGGTATAGACAGGAGAGATTCAGTGAAACTATTCAGGAAAGATATTTATAAAAATCTGCATCCAGTCTTATGCCTAACAGTGTGTGGATGGAATGGTTATTTTTGTTCTCCAGGACTTAAAAAGAGATAATACAGAATCTGCATGACAAGAATTATCCTGGCACAGTGAAGATGCCACAGGAGGTGAAACTTCTGGGGAGTTCACCAACAATGAACCATTAGTGAGCTGTGTGTCTCTCAATATAGTGCGAAACAGTGGGGATATTTTCTGGAAAACATTACCATAGTAATCAGGGCAGAACCTTCAGTCTTCATTACTGTGAGTACACAGATGAGGAATCAAGTAAGAAATCCAGAAGCAAAAATAAATGAAGATACCACTAAGGAATACTATATAATGCTTTGCACTCAATAGGTAACTTGTCTTCCCTTTGTCTACAACACAGAACTACCTCCTACATCTTGGAAACACCCATAGTGTGCTCCACAATACCATGACATTCATTACTACAGTTAGGTGTCAAAATGCTTTTTACAGACCGTTTCATGGAAGAATGTTCACAGATGACTCTAGATTATGTCACATTAATTCAAAACAAATCATCTTAGAGAGGCTTTATCACATCTTGTAGAGGAGTGTGGCAACATGTTCAACCTGAAGTATGTTTAGCAACAAAACTGATAAAAACTATATCTGACCAATGAATTGTCTTATCAGCTGAGACAGGAATGTCTTCACAAAGAAAATAGCCCAGGTAAATGAAAGACTGTCACAGTTACTGATTTATCCAAAGTTTGCATGCAAATTAACTTCAAATGGGCTAGACCTAATGATTAATCCCACAGAGACTGGATAAACACAGAGACTGGACTATAGGTAAGCAGGACTGACAGTACAAAAACTAGACATATACAGAAACTGGGCAATAAATGCAACAGTTATCTTTTTTTCAGACTAACCATGGTTTTCCTTGGAAATCAAAAATGGGAATTCCTTGCCCCAATTCAGCAGGAAGCAAATATATATATAAGAACCATCATCCCATATACTTAAGTTGGTGTGAGTGATTTAGGTGGCTTGATGTGTTATGTTTGTTATCATCTAGGGAGGTGGTTTGTTTTGCTTAATTATTGTATATTGATACAAATTTAAGATGTTTGCTCAATTAGAATATAGTAACAGAAATTTAAGGTATTTTAATTATTCTATATTAGTAGAACATTAAAATTGTTTTTTTGAAATATCATATATCAACAGAAAATTAAGCTTTTTGTTTGATTTTTGAAATTGATAGAAATTTAAGGCTTTTGTTTACTGTACATTAATTGAAAATTTAGGTTTTTGTTTAACTATTGGATATTAATAAAAATTTAATGTCATTTTGTTTGAGTAATTCCATATTTATGGAAAATTATCTTTGTTTTGTTTAATTATTGGATATTAATAAAAATTTAAAGTTGTTTGTTTGAATTAATATATATTAAAAAATTGATGTTTTTGTTTATTTTATATTGATAGAAATTTAAATTCTTTTTGTGTTAGTATATATTAATTGAAATTTAAAGTTTTACTTTCATTATTGTATATTAAAATATATTTAAGTTGCTTAGTTTGAATTATTGTTATTAATAGAAATTTATGTTTTCAATGTATATTAATAGAAAGTTACATTCATTTTATTAAAATTATTGTATGCTAATAAAAATTTAAAGCCATTTGTTTGAATTATTGTATATTAATAGAAATTTAAAGTCTTTTTAAATTAGTTTATTTTAATAGAAACAAGTTTTTTGTTTAAGTACTGTATATTTATAGATCTTTTATAGTTTTGTTTAATTAATGAATATTGATAGATATTTAAATGTGTTTTGTTTTGTGGCATAGTAAAAGAAATTGACAGCTTTTACATAATATTGTTTGTTAACAGAAACTTAAAGTCATTTTGTTGGAAGCATATATTAATTGAAATTTAAAGGTTTACTTTATTTAGCGTATATTTGTAGAAATTTGGTTTTTTTAATTATTTTATATTGATAGAAACTTTTTTTTAAATTATACTATGTTAACAGTAATTTATTTTTTATTTATTGTATGATAGAAAATTAAAGTTGATTGGTTTTATTGTGTATTAATAGAAATGTATAGCTTTTGCTTAATTTGCATATTCATAGAAATTTAGTCATTTTCTTTCAATTATTGTTTATTTAAAAAGTTAAAATCATTTTGTTTAATTATAGAATATTAATAAAATTGAATATTTTTGTTGAAGTATTTTGTATTCATAGATATTTTATATTTTAAATTATTTTATATTAATAAAAATTTAGAGTCATTTTTTTGAATTACAGTATATTAATGGAAGCTTTAGTTTTTTTTTAAATGTTGTATACTTATAGAAATTTAATGTATTTGTTTAGATATTGTATATTGATAGAAATTTAAAGTCAATGTATTTGAATTAGAGTATATTAATAAAGATTTAGTGTTTTTTAATTACAGTTTATTGCCTCAAATTTAAATTTGTTTTGTTTTATTGTATATAAATATAAATTTACAGCATTTGTTTAATATATATTAAGAGTTATTTATAAAATCATTTTGTTTGAATTATTGTGTGTTAATAAAAATTTAAGGTTTATGCTTAAGTCTGGCATATTTATAGGAATTTTATATTTTTCCTTAATTATTTTATATTAATGAAAATTTATAGTCAGTTTATAAAAATTAAAGTACATTAATAAGAATATAATATTTTAATTACTGTTTATTGCCTAAAATTTAAATTTGTTTTTATTGCATATTAATAGAAATTTACATCTTTTGTTTAATATTGTATATTAAAATATATTTATAAATCATTTTGTTTGAATTAGTGTATATTAATAAAAATTTAAGGTTTATGTTTAAGTATTGTATATTTATAGGAATTTTATGTCTTTGCTTAATTATTTTATATTAATGGAAATTTATATTTAGTTTATATAAATTAAAGTAAATTAATAAGAATTTAGTATTTTTAATAGCTGTATATTGCCTAAAATTTAATTTGTTTTGTTTTATTGTATGTTAATATAAATTTACATCTTATGTTTAATATTGATACTAGGAGATACTTATAAAATTATTTCCTTTGAATTCTTATATATTAATAAAAATTTAAGTTTTATGTTTAAGTATTATATATTTATAGGAATTTTGTGTTTCATTTAATTACTGTATATTGACAGAAATTTAAAGTTATTTTGTTGGAATTATTGTTTATTAATAGAAGTTTCAGATCATTTGTTTAAATTATTGTATATTAAGAGAAATTTGAGGGTTTTGTTGAAGTATTTTATATTAATAAGAATTTTATGGTTTTGTTTATTTTATATTAATAGAAATTAAAAGTCATATTTTGAATTATACTATATTAATAGAAACATTTAAGTTTTTGTTTAAATATTTTATACTTATATATATTTTATGTATTTGATTATTATATATTTACAAAAATTTAAATTCAATTTGTTTTAATTAGAGTGTATTAAAAACCTTTAGTGTTTTCTAACTACTGTTTATTGCCTTAAATTTAAGTTTTTTTATTGTATATTAATATAAATTTACAGCTTTTGTTTAATATTGTATATTAAGAGATATTTATAAAGTCATTTTGTTTCAATTATTGTATATTAATAAAAATTAAAGTTTGTGTTTAAGTGTGGTATATTCATATGAATTTTATGTTTTTGTCTACTTATTTCATATTAATGGAAATTTAAATTCAGTTTATTTAAATTATATTTTATTAATAAAAATTAATATTTTTAATTACTCTTTATTGCCTCAAATTTAAATTTCTTTTGTTTTATTGCTCATTAATAGAAATTTACATCATTTGTTTTACATTGTATATTTAAAGATATTTATAAATTCATTTTGTTTGAATAATTGTATATTAATAAAACTTAAAGGGTTTTATTTAAGTATTGTATATTTATAGGAATTTTGTGTCTTGTTTAATTATTAAATAGTGATAGCTTTAAAGTAACTTTGTTGAAATAATTGTTTATTAATAGAAATGTAAAGTCATTTTGTGAATTATAGCATAATAGAAAATTTAAGTTTTTGTTTAAATATTGTATACTTATAGGAATTTTATGTTTGTTTTATTATTTTATATTGATAAAAATTAAAAGTCAATTTATTTGAATTAGAGTATATTAATTAAACTTTAGTTTTTTCATTAGTCTTTATTGCCTGAAATTAAAATTTGTTTTGTTTTACTGTATTTACATACAAATTTACAACTTTTTAAAATATTGTATATTACTAGATATTTATAACATAATTTTATTTGAATTATTAAAATTTAATAAATATTTAAGTTTTATGTTTAATTATGGTATATTTATAGGAATTTCATGTTTTTGTTTAATTGTTTTATATTGATGGAAATTTAAAGAGTCTTTATTTAAATTATAGTATATTAAAAACATTAGTATTTTTTAATTGCTGTTTATTGCCTGAAATTAAAATTTGTTTCATTTTATTGCATATTAATAGATATTTACAACTTTTGTTTAATGTTTTATATTAATAGATATTTATAAAATCATTTTTTTTAATTATTGTGTATTAATATAAATTTAAGGTTTATGCATTTTATATTCAAAAGAATTTTATGTTTTGTTTAATTGTTGTATACTGATAGAAATATTGTTTGAATTATAATATATTAATAGTACTTTAATGGCTTTTAATTATTGTTTCTTGATAGAAATTTAAACTTCTTTTCTTTTATTGCATATTAATAAACATTTATTGGTTTTGATCACTATTGTATGTCAGTTGAAATTTAAATTCCTTCTTTTAATTCTTGTATATAAATAGCAGTTTTAGGTTTTTTAAATTATTGTGTATTAAAAGAATTTGATATGTTTTGTTATTTATGTTATTCAAAACAAAAAAGTCAGTTTGAATTTCTACACATTAATAGAAATTTAAAGTTGTTGTTCAATTACTGTATATTAATAGAAGTTTAAAGGTTATATTTAATTACTAATATTGATAGAAATTTAATGTTTTGTTAGACTGTTTTTCACAATATTGTACATAAGCTATTTATTTAAAAAGTGAAAATTTTTATATTTTTTTCTATTGAGTATAGATTATTCATGTTAGAGAAAGAAAATTCTTTAACATAAAGAAGCATATTAACTGGACACTTGTGGGTTCTTTGAAAAGTCACTTATGGCAAATGATGTTTGGATGGGTTACATATGTTGCTAAAGCTAACATGTGAAAGGACACATGATGTTAAGATGAACCAATGTGATGGTAGATGATGGTAGAAGGGTTTGCTTTGCCTTGCCATTCCTTAATGGCCACCATTTGTCATGATGTTATACATGGAAACACAAACATGATTCTGGCAATATTATAAAGACTTCTTGCTGGTTCTGCATACTCAGGCCAATTGTCAGAGTGATGTCAGACTAACATAGAGTTTTGCTAAGATAGAATTACATGGTGTTTTGCTGAGCAACGACCCATGGGAAGACAAATCATACTTAGAGGGACAATAAATACTACTCAACTAACAGTGATGAAGGCCCTTTACAACACTGTGTTGGGCTCACATCTTCACAGTTCTTCACTTCCTGGAGACAGGTATGGTAAAAAAAATTCTGGCACCCATGCTTGGCCTTGTTACTCCTGGTGACTCATACCCATTTGGAAGATGCCTGGATGTTTCTACTGGATTGTGTCTCCACTGCCAGTTGGTACCTGCAGTGGCCCAAGGCAGAGTGAGGATATCACTGGAAAGAAAAGAATTGTTAAGTATCATCATATATAACTAATGAGTACTTTGTTCATTAGAAAAAGAACTGGGAGTATAAAGATGACAAAGAAAGCTAGGGTGTAGAAAAACAATTTATGACTTTAAATGAAGAAGCTGAAAGATAAGACCTAGGCATGGTATTGTATACATGGAAAGGAAAGGAGAGATTCACTGAAGTCATTTAGACAAAGATGTTGAGAGGAATATGCATTCACAGTTAAGCATGAGTGTGTGAAGTGGAAAGGGTATCTTGGTTCTCCAGGAATTCAACAAAGGTAGTGCAGGATATGTCTGACCAGAAGAATCCTAGCACAGTCATGATGGTACTGGAAGTGAAGCTTATGGATAGCATACCAATAAGGGACAATGCCTAATCTGATTGTCTCTCCATGTAGGGAACAGCACAGTTGGGCTTAGTTCTGGGGAATCTTACCTTATTAAGTAGGGCAAGCATTTTCCATCATTGAGGGAACACAAGTAAGGAATCCAGGAGGTAACTGAAGGGCAATAACTGGAAGAGACTCCACTGTGGAATATTATATAATGCATTAGACTAGATTGATATATGTGCCCTCATCTGGTACAACCAGAGTAACCCAAGGATTGGCAACACCCACATAGGGATCCACACTATCCTAAGAGCCATTCGTCAAGGGACCTCTCAAAGGGATCTTCTACACACCATTTCATGGAGATATAGGCTCAGTTTTGGTTACATCTTACCAGGTGACTACAGAATATGACAAGATAATACAGCACAAACCATCATGGTGAGGCTCTATCACAACTGACAGAAGTATGTGGCAGCACGGTCCACATAGCACTGAATCTGTTGATAAAATGATGCAAGATTTCATGATTAATAGAATTCTGAGAAAAAGCGTTAATGGATCAAAGCCTGGAAATCTGTGTCAGTATTGAAAATACAATAAAAGTTCTTAGAGATGTAAGATCTGAGAGTAAACACAGAGCTCGATGGGTTAGTATTTGGGAATACTAAATATGTAGCCCACTTGTAGATTTCTGGAACATAAGATAGGCCGGAAAATAGGACAGAGACTGGAAGCCAAGTTTCAGTCTTGCCCACCAATGTAAAATCTGGACATACTTAGATAGAACTCCTACGATTGTGATTGTACTTGTGGACTCACTGTTGGAGAAAACTCATCAGGAAATAGGTTGTCCAGCTGAGTGCTTCATCCAAGCATGTTATGGTGAGCAGGAAACTGAGAAACATCTTCTCTAGATCTCATCATGAAAGCCTGGTATGTAACCTGTCCATAAGAAACAGGAATGGCAGTGCACACATGACTAAGTAAGCTGGAGGCTAGAGAAATTATTGAGAAAGTTAGATGAGGAAGCTGCACGATGGGTAGGACAGATGCCTCAGGTAGTGTGGATGATGTAGACAGGACTGATGCAGGGAAGCTTTCCAGGCAAAGGTGTTAAGAGACATCTACATTGGGAGTTAGTACTTAGTGTCTGGGACTAGAAGGGATGTATTAGATCTCTAGGATAACCACAGAAATAGTGTAGGATGTTTGTGACCAGACCTATCCTGACACAGTGAAGATGCCTTTGACAGATTGCTTCTTGAGATCTCACCAATAAGGGACAATGACTGAATTTTATGTCTAAACACACTGGGAGTATCACAGTTGGGGTTAGTTCTGTAATAGCATACCATAGTAGCAGGAGAGTAGCTTGAGTGTCGATTTGGGAAGATTTAAATTAACTTGACTGTGAGAGAATACAGGTCAGGAATCAGGTAAGAAATCTATGGGCAGGAAAAGAATTGGATAACATTAAGGCATACTGCATATTACTTCGCACTCTATTCTTATTTACATTTGACTTGTTGAACAAGACCAAATGACTGCTGAATATGGCAACACCACCAAATGAATTCATACTACCATAAGAGTCTTAGCTCAACAGAGCTCTCAAAGGCTTTTCTACATACCATTTCATGGAGGCATGTTGTCAATTGAGGTTCCTTCTTCTCAGATGAATGTACATTATGTTGCATTACTATAACAAAAACCATCATGGTGAGGCTCTAACATTCCAGCAGAAGAATGTGGCAGCATGTTCCATATGGTATTAAATCTGGTAAAAAAAAAATGATGCAAGATTTCAGGGTTAATAGAATTCTGAAAAACAATCTGCGGTGCTCAAGCCCAGGCAATCTAGGTCAGAAATCCAGCAAGTGAGTCTAGAGCAGCAAGGTCTGGGAGATTGTACAGAGTAGAATTGGGGTTGTATCTGGGAATAATAAATAAGGAATGCTAGTTCAGGTGCTCTGTCACTTGAGGAAGGAGTGGTAATAGGAAATGGGACTGGTGGGCAGGGTTCAGACTTGCCAAAAATGGAAGCCAATGAGAATCCTGGACATACGTAGGTAGTCCCTCTGCGATGGAGACTCTACTTGAGAATGTCCTAATTGACAAAAAACTTACCAGGAAGTTGTATGCAGAGCATTTTGACTGAAGACAAGCATGGAAATATGAGCAAGAGACTAAAAGGCAAGGGTCTGTAGATCTTATCTGGAAACCAGGTATATGACCTGTCAATCTTGAAATGGACTGGAAGCATAGAAATCAAAAATATATCTGGGTTCTAGCAGACCAACTGAAGAACTTAGATACAGAATTTACAGGATACACCCTAGGCCTGTGGTTGTATATGTGGTATGCACAGGAGAAATTCGGGGAATGTATTCAGACAAAGAATATTTCTGGAAGAAATCGGCATGTTTAGGTATTATCATGAGTAGTGGAATATGTAACTTCAGTCTCCAGAAATTCAATAGAAATACTGCAATATAAGTGTGACAAGAACTATACAGGGACATAGAAGGAGAGCTTCTGTAGAGCTCACTATCAAGATAAATTGGCTAAGTTTTGAGGCACCACATATTAAGAACTTCACTATTGTTCTATATCGGGGAAAACTTACCATAGAAGGCAGAATAGGAGATTCACTTCCATCAGTAAGAGAACAGAGGTAAATAATCAAGGAAGAATCCTAGAGGCAAAAACTGAATTAGCTACCAACAAGAAATGATATATAATTCTCTACATGCCATAGGTACAATGGAATGCCTTTTTGTAAAATGCAAAACCAATTCACAATGTTTAGCAACAACCACAGAGGGATCCACAATTCTTGAAGAATCCCTACAAATGGGTGCTATAAACAGGCTTTTCTACAGGCAATTTCATGGAGGAAGGTACTCAATTAGAGTACCTTCTCAGATTACTCTTGATTCTTTAAAGGGGACACAACAAAAAGAAAATGGTGAGACTCTATGATTCCTGGCAGTAGAATATGGCAGTATGGTCTACATGGTACTAAATCTGATGAAATAATGATGTAAGATTACAGTGTTAATAGTATCCACAGAAACAGTCTGAGATCCTCAAACCTTAGATATCTCTGTCAAAGATGAAAGTTCAGGAAATGTTTCTAGAAATGGTTGGTCTGAAAGTATGAACAGAGCAGAAATGGAGTTTTATCTAGGAATACTAAAAATGGTAGACCAGTACTAGTGTGATGTGATCAGCTGGAGCCCTGGGAATAGGCTGTTGCACTGGAGGACAAATTTCAGACTTGCCAATGTAGGAAACCTGCTTGTAATCTGTACATATTTACCTATACCTCTTCTCATGAGTGCTACAACTCTGTGCTCTCTACTGGGGAAACAAAACTTTGAATTGGGTATTTGGCATGGTAATTTTTGTGAAGCTAAGGTATCCTTGGTTGTGATGGTAAAGGTGTGTATACCAGATACATATCAGATACATAATCATCATTAGTACCAGATACCTGTCCTGTCCATCATAAACCAGATTGGGAGTGTACAGTTTGCAAATTAAAATGGAACTAGAGGACAAGTGGACATAAGAAAATATACAATAGACATAATCCTGTGTTCTTGTTCATGGTGTAGAAAGGAGAAATTCTAGCTATCTGAAGGAAGACCGGGGCCATTACAAGGTCCGCTTTAATTACTGGAGGTCAGGCCTCTATCACTGCCTTGGCAAGATTAGAATCGCCATAGCTCTTCTATACTTGGACAATAGAGGAGATGTTAGGGGCAGCCCTGCTTATAAACTGAAGGCCTAAAATTAGCCATAAGCCTAAAACTAGCAATAGGCCTGACCTACATGCCTGCTAACACAAAGTCTTCTGTCTCTATGGAAAAACACTGAAACAGATGGCTATAAACTATTATAAACAGGCAGCTTTTGTGAAAATCTAGCAGCCTGAGTAGTCATAGACCTTGTAAATATGCAGCCTTGGTGGATAGTACCAAATTAGATAAGGACAAGTGAATCATAGGCAGAGTCATAGTGACCTGACCCCTGAAACTTTACCCAGCTGATACCCTGTTATGAAAGTTATCTGTACTCCCCCTGAACATCTATGCTCCTCTGTCATCCCCTTCCCCACATCCTGCATTTTTGTTTTCAGAACTCCCATGTTAAACAGTAAAAATTATGATTTGATAGTAAAAAAATAAAAAGTAATAAAAAAAAGAAAGGAGAGATTCCGGGAATCTAATCAGGGAGATATGTTGAGTGAAATATGCATCCATAAGTAGTCACTTGTATGTGAGGGTAGAATATAACAACACATATAGAATAGTAACTGTTTGACCAGAACTATCCTGGCATATTAACAAAGGTATTGGTATAGGAATCTGAAGACTTCACCCACAAGGGACAATGACAGATCTGTGAGATTCCACATATCAAGAACAACACAGTGGGGCTTACATTTAGGTAACTTACCTGATTGTCCAAGAAATTATAAAGCTTCATGTTCCATCATTCAGGGAACAAAAGTCAGTCATCAAGGACAAACCTAAAGGTGAGAATTGAAGCAGATATTTCTAAGGAATAGTAAATAATGCTTTGCATTCTATAGATACCTAGGCTTGCCTTCTTCTACAACCATAAACATTTTCTTAAAGTTTGCAACACCTACAGAGGGCTAACAAGCTTTGCTACAGACCAATTCAAAAAAAGTTTTCTCATTTGAGGCTCCTTCATCTCACATAACTCTAGATTTTCTCATGTTAACTGTGGGGAGCTGACAGAAGGCTGCTATCACCCTTGCAGCCATCTTGAGCCATAGACCCTGACAAGAGACTTGATTACAATAGCCTACAATAGCTGAGCACACTCTGATAACATCTTGTTTTAGATACACAGGATTTTCCCTTGGGTGTGTGAGACTTAAAGGTGTGATTTAGAGATAAGTCCCAAGGGTGTGGCTTACGGGCATGACTTAGAGGCCTGTCTTATAAGTGAGACATATAAAAGGCAAAAGGCAGACAGAAGAAGTGAGTTAAGTATTAGGCATTAGGTATTAGGCACTTAGAACTTGGAGAAAGAACTTGGAACTGGAAACAAGACTAGCAACTGGAACTAGGATTAGGGGCTAGGAACTAAGGACTTGGAACTAGGGACTTGGAGAGAAGAAGAGAGTCTGAAGAATAAATGGGATGCAATCACTTTGTTTGGTCTCCATTCTTCGCATCAATCATCACTCTCTCTTGCTGAACCCAAACCTATGAACTGGAGCAGCTTGGAGCAGTGCAGCTGCTAATAATTTAGACCCCAATTGTGGGCTAGTGCAACTCTCAACATTTTTGGTGTCCAACGTGAGGTAGCTCGGGCCACAACAATTAACACAACACATAAAACTGTAGTGACACACTATCACACAGTATAGAGAAAGGTGGCAACAAATTCCATTTAGTACTGAATATGGTAAAAAAATGATGTAAGATTTAATAGAATCCTGACAATCTGAGATCCTTAAAGCCAGGCAATCTCTTTCAAAAATGGAAGTACAGACAATATGTCTAAAGAGGCATGCTCTGCAAGTTTTCACACAGCAAAATTGGAGTTGTATTAGAAATACTAAAGAGGGAAGCCCAGAGCAAGTGATGTGCAATTTGATGGAGGGCTAAGAATAGGAGATGGCACTGGAGGAAAAAGTTGAGTCTTGTGCACAATGGACAGCCATGTATAATCTGCTCATACTTAGCTAGGCATCCTCCACACCATATTCCAATTATGTTCTCACTACAGAGGGAACTCACCAGGAAATTGAGTGAGGAACTAGGTGCCAGAAGTCAATCAAAAAAGAGCAAGGAGTGGACTGAAATGCAGAGGTCTGTATATCACATCACTCAAACTTGGTTTTTGCTGTGTGCATCAGAAATAAGAATGTGTGTATAGAGATTGAAAAGGTAGTTGGAAGTTAGAATACCAACTGAGAGAGTGAGATGCAGAGGCTTCATGATGGGACAAAGGTCTTGCATTATGGCCATGGTGTAGACTGGAGTGATGCAGAGAAACTATTAAGGGAAAAACAGTAAACAAAGACTCTACTCAGACTTACATCTTAGAGTACAGGGGTAAATTGTGTATCTTGGTTCCCCAGGGATTCAACAGAGATATTGCACATCTGTGTAACTAGAACTATCCTGGCACAGTGAAGATGGCACTAGAAGGGGAGGTTCTGAAAATCTCAACAAAAAGACTCAATGGCTGAGATCTAGGCTGACAATTATTTAGATCCTTACAGTTTGGCTTTATTATGAGAAAACTTATCATATATTAAGAAGAGAAGAAACTTCACTTACCATCACAGTGAAAGCACAGGTCCAGAAACAGGAATAAATCTAGAGGCAAGAACTGAAAGAGAAACTACTATGTAAAATTATACGGTATCCATAGGTAGCTCCACTTGCCTTCTTGGCCAAGGAAAGCCACCTCTCAAAGATGGGAAACACCCACAATGGTCTCTACACTGCTATATGTATCATTACTCATCAGAGGAGCTAACAGACACTTATATAGTCTCTAGATGGGGAGGTTCTGAAGATTTCACCAAAATAATCAATGGTTGAGCTGTAGGCTTTTCATTATTTAGATGCTTACAATTTGGCTTCATTTTGGGAAAATGTATCATAGTGAGCAGAGCAGAAACTTCACTTACTGTCACAGAGAGAGCCCAGGTCTTTAAAAAAAGAAAGAAATTTAGAGGGAATAACTGAAAGAGAAACCACTACATAATACTACACAGTACTTTGTACTCCATAGGTAACTACACTTGACTTATTGTACAATGAAAACCACCTACCAAAGATGGGAAACTTCCACAAAGGTCTCTACACTGCCATACTTATATTACTCACGATAGCTAACAACAGGCATTTATAGAGTCCATTTCATAGAAAAATATACTCAATTGAAGTTCCTCCTTCTCATATGAGTCTACATTGTGTTAAGTTATAACAATAGGAATCTTGTTGATGATGGTTTATTATACCTGGCAGAAAAAAATGCAGGATGGTGATGAAAATGTGATACAAGAAGACAGAGTTGATAGATTGTTAACAAAGAATTTGAGACCTTGAAAGCCAAGAAATATTTGTAAAAACTGGAAGACCAACATAAAATTCTAGATAGAATTATCTGGGTGTGATCACACAGCAGAATTAGGCTTGTCTTTGAATATAAAATCAGCGAGTCCTAGTAGAGGTACTGTGTGACAGGAAGGAGGTCTGGGTCTAGGTGTAGGCAATGAAGGGCAAGTATGCATTTGCACACAAAGAATGTCCATGTGTAATCTGCACATAATCAGTCAATATTCCTCCACAGGACACCACTCTTAGGGCCTTACTACTGGGGAAACATCAGTGTAACAACAGTAATAAGCTGGCTGTTAGAGACAAACATCATAAATTAAAAGAGCACTGGAAGGAAAGGTATGTATATATCATAACATGTATATTTGGTATGTTCCACTTTGGTCAGAAATAGAACTGGGAATAGAATATCAACATGACAAAAGAAACATGAGCTAGATAACCAAATGGGGAATTTTGAGGCAGAAGCTGAATGATAGAAATAGTCCTCAAGCTTTGTTCATGGTATGGACTGAAGAGATTCAGGGATGCTTTTCAGGCATAAATGTTGGGAGAAATCTACATCCAGACGGAATAATTCATGTGAGGGGATGCAATGAGTCTCTTGATTCCCCAGGATTTCAACAGAGAAAGTATAGGATTTGTGTGTCTAGAGCTATCCTATAAGATTGAGAAAGACTACTGGAAGGAGTGCTTTTAGAGAGCTTACCAACATTAGACAATGGCTAAGAAGTATGTCTCCACATATTAAAAACAGCACAGTTGGATTTAATTCTGGGCAAATTACTCACCGTAAGAAGGGCAGGCTCTTCATTGTCCATTATTCAGAGAATGTAGGTCAGGAATTAAGAAAGAAACCTAAAGGCCTGAAGCTGTTTCCAATAATGAATACTACATATTGCTTTGAGTTCCATAGATACCTCAGCTTGAAGTGTTAACTTACTTATGAACCTTCTCTCATTTTGTGTTTGTCACATTTGTGCAACTTGCAGTTTGCCTGTACTACTGCTTGTTACTTCTTTCCAGCAGTGTCTGAACACATGAACATAGCCTGCAGAGTTTATGATGTGAAAACAAAGAAAGGAATATATTTGATATATATTAGCACATCTCATAATACTGACACTTCAATGAAACCCATAATATCATGATCCTAATATTAGACATAGGGTAACAACACTCAGGGAATATATCCTATAGTCAGTTTCAGAAAAATACAAGGCTATAAATCTCAGTGCAGTCATCACAACCCTCACATATTTGGCTTAAAGCATTTGTGATTTTCAGAAAGATTACTCACATAAAAAGTGCTGATAATCAGGCAATCTCTACTGGTACCCCTGTCTGGAAATGATGGGACAATCAGACAACCCCCAAACTACTAGACATCATTAGCAACCCAGAGGCCATACATTACCATTTAATGTCATTCACTTGTTGCCCTGAGCACATGGCACAGTCCCTATAAAGATCCAAGATTTCCCTTCCTACCCCCATTCCTAATTCATCCCCCTTAGACAGTCTCTGGGTTCCCTTCAACCCTCCCTTTCATTTAAACTCCTATGTAAAACTTACCAGGACCTGCCACCTAGTTCCATCAGAATGTATGTGACCAAATGTCTAATCATATATCAGTGGCCTTTGTCTTTCAATTTCCTGTGAAATTGAAAGAAATTATTGAATAAAATCCTCATATAAAATATCAAATACTTGCCTCTGTCTTTTCTAAGAAGACCAAATGTTAATGACTGCCAAGCTAAAAGATGTGACACTAAAAATTCTGGTGTTTCCATAGCTACCAAACTGAATGTGAGATTATGAGCTAAGAACCAGTTTCAAGACATAATGGACCAGAGTATTTAATGTCCCTTGATTTTGTGTAAAGTCTCTAGAAACTAAGTTACTTTTACATATTAAAAACAGCACAGTTGGACTTACTTCTGGGCAAACCCACCATAGTAAGCAGGACAGGCTCCTCATTGTCCATTATTCAGAGAATGTTGGTTAGGAATTAAGGAAGAAATCTAAAGGCCTGAAGCTGTTTCCAATAAGGAATAATACAAACTGCTTTGCATTCCATAGATACCTCAGCTTGTCTGCTTGAAAAACCCAGAAACACCTCCCAAAGTTTGACAACACCCACTGAAAGCTCCACACTACCATAAAAATCTTTACTGAAGAGAAGAACCCAATAGACTTTTCTACATACTGTTTCATGGAGGAATGTTATCAATAGTGGTTCCTTCTCAAATAACTCTAGAACATGTCAAGATAGCAAAACATAAACCATCACGGGTGAGGCTCCACCATACCTGGCAGATGTATGTGGCAGCATAATCCATATACTGATTATACTGAAAAAATAAGATGCAAAATTAGATAGGTAATAGAATCCTTAGAAAGAAAATTGAAGGCTCAAACCAAGGCAATTGGTGTTCATGGTGGAAATTGAGTAAATGGGCCTAAAGAAGCACTGTTTGTGAGTAAGCCAAGAGCACAATAATGTAGTATACAGGAATACTATACAACAAGCCTAGTGCAGGTGCACTGTAACCTAAGGGAGACCTGAGAGTTGGAGAAGGGAGAGGAGGGCAAGGTTCAGAATTATTCACCAAAGACACCTATGTGAAATGTGGACATAATTAGGTAGGAATCCTGCCACTTTGGCTACACTTGTGGACTCACAATTGGAGTAAACTCACGAGGAAGTTGTGTACAGAGCTGCGTGCTTGGATCCAAGCATGAAATGGTGAGCAGGAAACTGGAAAACCACTTCTGTAGATCACTTCCTTTATTCCTGGGATGTGACCTGTCCATAAGAAACAGGAATGGCAGTGCACACAAGACAAAGTAACTGAATGGTAGAGGAATAATTGAGAAAGATCGATGAGGAATCTGCATGAAATGCAGGACACATACCTCAGTTTGTGTAAAAGGTATGGACAGGACTGTTTTAAAATATTTGTTCTGGAAAAGGTGTTAAGAGACATATGAATAGAGAGTTTGAACGTGGAGTGGGGGAGTATAAAATATCTTAGTTCTCCTGGATAGCAACAGAAATAGTGCAGAATCTGTGTGACCAAAACTATCCTGGCTGAGTTAAGTTGCCATAGAATGGCATCTTCAGGAGAGTTCAACAACAAGGAATGGACAATGACTGAATTGTATGCTTACACACATTGGGAACATCACAGGCTTCATTCTGGATTAGCACATAATAGAAGCAGAGCAGTAGCTTAACTGTCCATCTGTAAGAGAAGACAGGTCAGGAATAAAGTAAGAAATTTAGAGGCAGGAACACAATAGGACACCATTAAGTAGTACTGCATAATGCTTTACACTACCTTGGTATTTTGGCTTGCATTCTTGAACAACACTGAACTGCTTCCAAAACCATGGCAACACCCACAGATGACTTAACACTACCATAAGAATTATAGCTCAAGGAAGCTTTAAACAAGCATTTATACAGACCATTTCATGAAGGAATATTCTCATTTGAGGTTCCTTCTCAGAAGAATCTAGATTGTGTCACATTAATTTAAAACAATCCATCATGATGAGGCTCTAACATTACAGGTAGCAAAAAATGTGGCATCATGGTCTATATGGTACTGATTCTGCTGACAAAAAAAAATGATGCAAGATTTCAGGGTTTAATATAATCCTGAGAAACAGTCTTAGAGGCTCAAAGCCAGGCAATCAGAGTCAATCCGTATATACTGCAAAAGATACTAGAGAAGCAAGGTCTCAGTGTTCTTACAGAGCAGAATTGGGGCTCTCTTGGGGAATATTATACAGGGAAGACCACTCCAGGTGTTTTGTGACCTGAGGGAGGCCTAATGATTGAAGAAAATAATTGAAGGCAGGGTTCAGACTTGCCAAAAAAATCTCATGTGCAATCTGAACATACTTAGAAAGGCCTCCTGCCATTAGGACTATGCATGAGGACTCACTGTTGGAGGGAATCTCACAAGGAAGATGTGTGCTGAGCATATTGCCTGAAGAGAAGCATGGAAGAGTGAGGGAGACACTGGTATGAAAATGTCTCTATATCTGGTCTGCAAACCAGTGTAAGCCCTGTCTATCACAGAAAAAAAACTGAGAGTGTATAATTCATAAACAAATCTCATATATGCCAGACCAATTAAGGAAGAAACATGCTGAATCTACAAGATAGTACCTAGGACTGTGGCTGTATTCAAGAAACTAACCAGGCAGGGTGACAATGTCACTGGAATGAGAGTTTCTGAAAAACTCACCAACAAGTTGCGATGGATGTTCTGTGCACCTCAAATTATTTACAACAGCAGAGATGGGCTTCATTCTGAGAAAACTTACCAGAGTATTCAGGGCAGGAGCTTCACTTTCCATCTCTAAGAGAACACAAGTCAGGAAAAAAGGAAAATATCTAGAGGCAAGAAGTGAAAGAGATACCACTAAGGAATACTACATAGTACTTTGTACTCCACAGATAACTCCACTTGCCTTATTGTACAACCCAAAATACCTCTTTAAATTTGGAAGCACCCACAGAGGTTTTCACACTCCCGTACTTATCATTATTTAATGCAACTTTCAACAGGCATTTATAATGTCCATTTTATGGGGGAATGTTCTCAACTGAGGTTATTTCTTCTCATATGATTCTAGGTTATTTCAAGATAATACAATGCAAACCATCATGGTGAAGGTCTGTCACACCAGGCTGAAGAATGTGGTAGCATGATTCACATAGTACTGAACTTGATAAAAATTGATGCAAGATTAATGTTTTATTAGAATCCTAAAACAGCACATGAGAAACTATAAGGCTAATCAATCTATCAGAACTGCAAGTCTTTCAAAGACCTGTACATGAACATGGGAAGGAATACTGTATGCTGAAACCTGTATAATATTATGTTCAAGATGCTAGAAACTTGAGGCACCTGTTGAAACTCTACATATTTTCCCTGCTTCCTGAAATAAAACTTTAGAATTTGAAATATCTTGGGAGTATTAACAATTATGAAATATCTTGGGATGAATTAATATCACAGTTTGAAGTTGGTTTCAGCCTTTGTGGAGACAAGCTAGAATATTGTACCATAAAGGGAATATGTTTGTGGTTTATGAAAAAGTTCATTGGGTAAGTGTCAGTGTCAGATATAATGATGTGAATTTGAACTCAATGATGGACATGATGAAACCTGAAAACTAATTCTGACAAGTTGTCATCTCCTACACTCAATTTGGGTGACCAAAGAACATTGACATGCCTGGACATTTGTAATATTCACAACTAGGGAAATAGGCAATGGCTGCTGCCTTCTGGAAAAGACAGGGCACAGAGAGCATTCTTAGTGCGTAGAACTGCCTTCCTACTCCAAGAAATCAGCACACATTGTTGGCAGTGTCAAGGCTAATACATACAACCCTTCCATCCTGATACTTGAGGACTTAAGTGTCTCTGTACAAAAAGGGAATGATTTTTCACATTTGAAGTGTCAACTTACTTGCAAACTTTTCTCACTTTGTGTTTGTCAAGATTATGCAACTTGCAGTTTGCATGTACTATTGCCTGCCACTCCTTTTCAGCAGTGTCTGAACAAATGAATATAGCTGCAGAGTTTATGATATGAAAACAAAGAAAGGAATATATTTAATATGTATTAGCACATATCATATTATTGACACTCCAATGAAACTCATACCGACATGGTCCTCATTTTATACATAGTGAAACAGCATTAAGAGTATAATTTGTATGCTTGGTTTCAATAAGATACAAGGCTATAAATCACAGTGCAGTCACCACAGCCCTCACATATTTGGCTTAAAGCATTTATGAATTTCAGAAAGAATTATTCAAGTAAAAAAATGCTGGTAATCAAGCAATCTTTACTGATACCCCTGTCTGGAAATGATGGGACCATCAGACAAGTCTTAAACATTAAACATTAGTGCCCAAAGGCCATAATACATTCTCATTTTCATCTCCTTCACTTGTTGCCCTAGGCATATGGCACAGTCCCTATAAAGAGCCAAGGATTTCCTCCCTACCCCACTCCTATTTCATTCCCCTTAGGCAGTCTCTCAGTTCCCTTCGACCCTCTCTTTCATTGAAACTCCTATGTCAGACTTATCAGGACCTGCCACCTAGTTCCATCAGAATGTATGAGAACAAATGTCTAATCATATATCAGTGGCCTTTGTACTTCAATTTTCTGTGAAATTGAAAGAAATTATTGAATAAAAACCTCATATAAAATATCAAATACTTGCCTCTGTCTTTTCTAAGAACACCAAATGTTAATGACTGCCAAGCTAAGAGAAGTAACTCTAAAAGTTCTGGTGTTTCCATAGCTACCAAACTGAATGTGAGATTATGAGCTAAGAACCAATGTCAAGACCTAATGGACCAGAGTAGTTAATGTCCCTTGATTTTGTGTAAAGTCCCTTAAATTTAAGTTACTTTTGGAAGCATGCATCAAACAATCACTGTAAATTTTTAGTGCCATAAGAAGCAAAATTGTAAAAATAAAATAAAAAATTAAGTAACTCAATAGAATTAAAGACTATGCTTCACTCTAAAAGGAAGTGTGTCTACTGGAGATTTTGATGTCACCTGGCTCTTAAACACAGATGTCCCTTAAACACAGATGCAAATTAGACAGTGATCAACTGTAATCTCCAAGACACTGAAGTATTTTGTTTTTTGGTTACTGTGATGTGTATTCCTGATTGTCAAATTAAATACATAAGAAATAAAATACAGTCTTGAAATGGCAGGAACACCAGTTGTCCAGTGCTTGAGGCTGGAAGACACTGACTTTTGATTAAAATTTTGACATAGGATTGCACATGATTTTGATCCAGATATTGAGGCACAGTGGCCGTGAATATCTTAGACTCAGAAAGTATAGTACATGCCTATATTCCCAAAAATGAAGCAAAGTGATCTCTGAGTTCAAGGTGAGCCTGGGACAGAGCAAGTTCCAAATGCAGACATGGTGTTACACACCTGTAATCTGGTCCATACCTTATGCTGGAGGCTTACATAAGGACAATGGAAGAAGGAAGACTTACTCTTATCTGCCTGCTTGCACTTACTGACAAGCACATCTGCACATTTTTTGGAACACACTTCCTAAGGATTCAAGCTTATACTGACTGGCTTTGTGTGTTAACTTGTCACAAGCTGGAGTTATCACACAGAAAGGAGCCTCCCTTGAGAAAATGCCTCTATGAGATCAAGTTGTAAGGCATTTTCTCAATTGGTGACCAAAGTTTCCAGGGCCCATTACGGACAGTGCCATCCCTGGGATGGTAGTCCTGTGTTCTATAAGAAATCAAGCTGAGTAAGCTCTGAGAAGCAAGCCTGTAAGTCACATCACTCCACGGCCTCTGCATCAGCTCATGCTTCATGAACTGCTTGAGATCCAGACCTGACTTCCTTTGGTGATGAACTGTAATGTGGAAGTGTAAGTTAAATAAATAAAAAAATAGACACAGCTTTGATTTGGAGGATTAGAAAAGAAAATATTAAGACCGTCAAAGACTCTGTAATCGGCACCCCACATAGATCCTGCTTAAATGATGTTGACTGTGCCTCCCTTTTTCAAGACACAGGCTAATGACCTGTACATTCCTATTAGGCTTCTCAATAATATTCCATATAAATTGTATTTTCTTTCTACTCTACTTCGAAAGACTTTGTTGCCAAGGTGTAAAATTGTTTTATCACCAGGTTTCATGATTCATCCTAAATGTAACTCAAGTTGTTATAGAATCCAATAGTTTAGAGTAGGAACACATGCTCAGCAGTCAGATAGTCACTGTGAGGGTCTTTGCATCATTTATTACCTGTGTTCATGCTCATGGTACAGGTGAATTTTGGGTTCTACAAATTTCATCAGGATTTTGTTTCTGTCTAGCATGATAAATGTAGAGTCACTGAAGTATTGGTAGATTCTGTAGCCTGCTTTACATTCGCTGATATATAGTTGGACTGCCTTCCTTTGCAAGTTTACCAGATAATGACTACCAATCACATAGCTAATAATGTTGTATCATGTTTCAGTAATGGTAAGGACAATGTTGTCATTTATATATGATCAGCACAGGTGTGGCACTATTGAAGGTTGTGGCCCTCAAAGAGTAGGTATGAGCTTTATGACTCTCATTATAGCTGCCTGGAAAGCAGTATTCTGATACCATCCTTAAGATGACTATTTAGAACTCTCAGCACTGTCTGCACCATTGATGCCTTGATGATGCCATGCTCCCACCTTGATGGCAATGGACTGAACCCATAAACCAGCCCAAATTAAATTTTGTCCTTATGAGAATTTCCTTGGTCATTGTACCTGTTGACAGCAGTAAAATTCCAGGCATCACCAGCACTTCTACCAGAGAGAGACTACAATGAAAGAATGGATATAGACCAAAAGAAGCCTGCTGGAACTGGGGCACAGCAGCAGGTGCTTTTGAATCACCTTTATTGCTCTGAAACTGGCAGATTATTGAACAGACACTGTTGCATTACTTAGCCCCATGGAGCCAGACTTACAGGTAGTTATGCAAAGTCTGGTGTGATTGCTGGAGAGAGGTAGCTGAGTAGTTAAGAGAATATACTGCTACTGCAAAACCCTTAGTTGTGTTCTCACCAACTTTCAGTGACTCCTGGTGGCCAGTCTAAAGTTGTACACAGTAACCCAATACCCTGTTGTGTAGATCCTTAACATATGGCAGAACACAAAGCAGAGACTCTTCTGTTACTCAGAATTATCCATTTCCTACCAGACAAAACCTACAAGCATTAAGCTTAAAGCTCAATGAATTTTTACACTGACAATCCTGAAACAAATAAAAATTTCAAGACATAACATCTTTCTGTCAGGGATCGGTATGTGGCTCTTGACCTTTGTGCACAGGAGTTTAGATTCTACACGCAAATACACACACACACACACACACACACACACACATGCACACACACACACACGCCACATGCATACATGCACACACACACATACACCACACACACATGCATTATTCCTTGCACAAATAAAGATGCACACACAATTACAAACGTACGTACATGCTCACATGTACACATATGTTTATTTAGAGGACTGAGAGGTGGGTATGTGTGTAAGAGAATGTAATGCTCATTCAGAGGGCCCTAATTTAGTAATCAGCACTAATATCAGGCTTCTCAAAACACCTGTAAGTCCAGCTCCAGGGGAACCTACAACCACTTCTGGTTTGATGCAGCTGAAGATTTGGATTGGGAAATGAGTCAGCAGTAATGAGTACTGAATGCTCTTATAGAAGACCTGGTTCCATTTGAAACACACACAAAGTAGTTCTGTAACTACTGTAACTCTATTCCTAGGGAATTTGAGGTCTGTCTTTGGCTTCTGTGGGCACTGCATGCACACACCCTCAGGTAAAGTATCCATATGCATAACATAAAAATAAAGACCATTTTTATTGACAAAGCCTCATTCAGGAATAGTGGCAACTTTAACCCCAGCATACAAGAAAGCAAAGAAAAAATATCCCTGAGTTTGAAGCCAACCTGGTCTACATAGTCTGTTCTAGTACAGTCAGGGATACACTAAGAAACCCTGTCTTGGTGAAAAAAAAAGGAGGGACAAAGAAAAAGAGAGAGAAAGAGAGAGACAGAGAATTTTCACAGAAAGAAATGCCCAGTATCTTGCATTTTATTTAATTCCTCATCCAATAAACTTGACAAACCATGTTAATCATCAGGAAATAAACTACTAAATGGTTGTAATAATAAAGAAGCTGAAGTAGAGGTTTTAACAACAAAGAACCAAGTATCAGAATAAGATCTAATGTTTGCATCCCAATGGAAGAAAATCTGTCTTCTCAGAGTATTGCAGAGCCATGGTTCAAGAATTCCCTCTAAGAAGTATGTGATATTATTAAATTAATCATATGGCCCAACAAAATTATATGTTGACTTTGTCTTTCACTTCCTCCTTTATTTCTTTTGTTCTTTCTTACTTTTTTCTTCCTTTTCTCCTTCTTTATTTTCTTTCTTCCTCCTTTCCTTCCTTCTTTCCTTCCTCCTTCCTTCTTCTTCCTTCCTTCCTTCCTTCCTTCCTTCCTTCCTTCCTTCCTTCCTTCCTACCTACCTACCTTCCTTCCTTCCTTCTTATATCTCTAAGAAATAGTCATTCTGTGTAGGTCTGGTTGACCTCAAATACATAATCCTCTGGATATAGACTAAACATGCTAGAATAGCAGACATGAGCTTCCAGTCCTGGAGTCTCTTTTGTTCTGCTTTCATTATTTCTTTAAATTTCATGTAATGAGCATGTACTGATGTAGAATATTCAACCTAAGTGAGAATGTGTGAATCTCATTTAGAAGAAGGAGTAAAATAGCCATATTGTTTTAATTATTATGTTGTTAGAGGACTATTTTTTCTGGTGATGGATATTTAGACAGATAACTACTCCTAATGGATATGCATGTAAACCTTCTGTTGTAAATTTGTATTTTAATTTATGATTTGATTTCTTGTGTGAACTTGTGATGAACTTTGTAACATGTGATCATGTATTCTAAAAGATGTATAAGTACTGAGGACAAAGAAATGAGAGTTAGTTAGAATAGGCAGTTAGAATCGAGAGTTAGAATAGAGAGATAGAATAGAGATAGAATAGGATTTCTTTCCTTTCCCCATTTAGAGTAGTACATAGAATAGAACTTTTCCCTTCTCCCAGATAAAATAGTAGTTTTTCTTTTCCCCACTTAGGACCTTTCTGCTTTACCCTTAGATAGCTCTAACAGGAAACTTTTAACAACTTAGTAATAAATGCTGCAACCACATCTCTAAGTGTCTTTCTTCCTGTGACCTCAGGACTAGCAGAAATAAGGTAAAGCCCAGCAGTTTGCACTGAGAGAGTAAAAATGCTATTTACTTAACCCTTTGCTGGTATTGGGCTGAGATGCTAAGTGCAAAAAACTGTAGTTTCTGGCCAGAGGATTACAGATAGCAGGTCAGCTACAGTAAAATAGTAAGTAAAATTTTCTAGCATAGATAAGTAAACTTTTATTATACAGCAATCCCCTAAATATCTCTTAAGACCAAAGTCTTACCCTGAATTGTCACTCTTCCTCTTCGATTGCCTCAAAAAGAACCTATAAGAAGTAGAGAAGAAGAAGAAGATCTTTCTCTTCACCCACGCTGGAACTGGCCCACAACAAGAGACATCTTGACCCCCAGGAAGTCTGTTATTACCAGTGTCACTGGTGAGAAAATCCACATCAATTCTTGTCCTAGCTGGGACTACTAAAGAACACAGCAATAGCAGGAACTAACCACTCTACTGATAGAGACATATCTTTTTTCTGGTCTTCAACTCTACCCAAATCAGATTGGGTGCTACAGCTTTCCCCCCACAACTAAAGACAATGTGTGTCCCTGGAAGTCTCCTGCAAGCAAGGTCATAGGAGATCATATGTAACCAGTGACACAGGAGGCCTTTCCTAATTAGGAAAGTGGGAGGGCTCCCTCACCAGATATAGGATGGTGTTCCTCCCAGAACACCTGCTTGAACCCACCTCACAGAGCTCCACCTGTCTATAAGGAAGTACAGGCCCCAGTCAAAGATCCAAGGTCAGTTAACATGAGAGGTAGCAAGATGGCAAAATGTAAGCAAAAGAGCATACACAACAGAAACAAAAACCACTTGACACCATCAGAATACAGTTCTTTCACCACAGCAATCCCTGGATATCCTAACATATCTGAAAAGCAAGATTCTTACCTCAAATGCCATCTCATAAAGATAATAGAAGAGTTCAGGATTACATATGTAAATCACTTAAAGACATACAGGAGAACACAGGGAATCAGGTAGAAGATCTTAAAGAGGAAACACACAAATCCCTTAAAGTAATACAGGAAGACAAAACCAGCAGGTGAACGAATGAAATAAAATCACCCAGGATCTATGAGTGAAAACTGAAAGAATAAGGAAATCACAAAGTAGGCAAAGCTGTAGGTGGAAAAACCTAAGAAAGAGATCAGGAGTGTCCAATCCAAGAATCAATGACAGAATACAGGAGATAGAAGACAGAGTCTCACGCCTAGAAGATGACATTGATGATACTGACAGAACAGTTGTTAGGGTTTGAATATGTTTGGCCCAGTGAGTGGCACTATTTGGAGGTGTGGTCTTGTTGGAGTAGGTGTGTCACTGTGAGTGTGGGCTTAAAAGTCTCACCCAAGTTGCCTGGAAGTCAATATTTCACTAGAAGCCTTCAGATGATGATGTAGAACTCTCACCTCTGCCTGCACCATGCCTGCCTAAATGCTGCTCTATTCCAACCTTAATGACAGTGGACTGAACCTCTGAACCTGTAAGCATTCCCCAACTAAATGTTATCTTTTTTAAGAATTGCCTTGGTCATGACATTTGTTCACATTGTTAAAACCCTAACCAAGACAACAAAGACAATACAAAGTACAAAATTGCTAACTGAAAACATCCAGGAAATTTATGACATAATAAAAATACTATACGAATAATAGAAATTGATTTAACATTTCTACATGAACATTTAATCCTAAAATAAAAGAACATACCTTCTTTCAGCACCCCGTGGTACTGTATCCTGAATTGACCAAATAATTGACACAAAACAAGCCTAAACAGACACAAGAAGATTGAAATAATCCCATGCATTCTGTGATATCACCAAGGAGTAATACTATATTCGATAACCAAAGAAAAAAAAATAACACATACTCACAGAAACTAAGCAACTGTCTATGTAATGATAACATGGCCATGATGGAAGTAATAAAGAATGAAATTGGCGAGTTTCTAGAATTAAAGGAAAATGAAGGTAAAATGTACCTAAATTAATGGGATACAATGAAAACCTTGATAAAAGAAATATTTATAGGATTAACTGCCTTCATCTTAAATGTGAGTGAACATAATCACAAAAGAACACACATTGAATGCACTCACTGATTAGTAGATATTAGCCAAAAATCTGAGAATACTCAAGATCCAACTCAGATACCACATGAAGCTCACTATAAAGGATGACCAGTGTGTGGGTGCTTCAGAATTCTTAGAAGGGGAAACAAAATACACAAGGGAGAAAATACAGAGACAATTTGTAGAGCAGAGACTGAAGGAAAGGCCATCCATAGATGGTTCCATGTGGGGATCCATCCCATATACAGTCACCAAAAGCAGACACTATTGTAGATGCCAAGAATGACATGCCAATAGAAACCTGATGTAGCTGTCTCCTGAGAGGCTCTGCTAGAATCTGACACATACAAAAGGTGTATTCTCACAGCCAAGTATTGGACTGAGCATGGGATTCCCAATGGAGGAGTTAGAGAATCGACTGAAGGAGTTGAAGAGGTTTGCAACCCCATAGGAAGAACAACAATATCAACCAACCAATATACCCAGAGCTCCCAGGGACTAAACAAACAACCAAAAATTACACATGGAATGAACCATGGCTCCAGACTCATGTGGAGCAGAAGATGGCCTTGATTTGCATCAATATGAGAAGAGGCCCTTGGTTCAATGAAAACTCAATGCCCAAGTGTAGAAGAATTAGAAGGAGGTTAGACAGCAGTGTGTGGGTAAATGAGTGAACATCATCATAGATGTAGGGGGCTGGAGGATGGGAGAGGGGGTTCTGGAGGAGAATTGGAAAAGGTGATGGCATTTGAAATGTAAATAAAGAAAATATATGATAAAAATACAATTGGACAGATCCTAAAACAGTAACATAACATCACATCTGAAATGTCTAGAACAAAAATAAGCAAACACACCCATGAGGAGTAGATGGCAGAAAATAATTGAACTCAGGGCTACAATCAACCAAGTAGAAACAGAGAAACAAAAACAAAGAATAAAAAAAAAAAAAACTAAAGTTGTTTTTTTGAGGAAACACAACAAAATAGATACACTCTTAGCCAAACTAACTAAAGGGCACAGAGATACTATGCAAATTACAATAAGCTGAAATTAACAGGCAAACATATCAAGAGATACTGAGAAAATTCAAAAATAATAAGATCCTGCTACAGTCCGTACTCTACAAAACTGGAATATCTAAATAAAATGAATGATTTTGAGACAAATACCAGGTACAAAGTTAAATCAAGATATGTATATTGTTCCATAACCCCTAAAGAAATCGAAGCAGTTATTAAATAACTCTCAAATCCCCTCCCCCAACAGAAAGTTCAGGGCCAGATATTTTGGTGTAACTCCAACCAATCAAGTGAAAGATCTGTATGACAAGAGCTTCATGTCCCTTAGAGAGAAATCAAAGAAGACCTGAGAATATGGAAAGACCTCCCATGCTCATGTATTGATAGGATTACCATAATAAAATTGCCACATTACAGAAATCAATCTACAGATTGAATGCAATTTTTTTAAAATTCCAACTCGATTTTTTACAAAGTTAGAAAGAACAATTCTGAACGTCTTATGGAATTACACAAAAACCGGGATAGTCAAAGCATTTTTTCGATAATGAATGAAATTCTGGAGGAATCACCATTCAGGATTTCAAACTGTACTACACAGCAATATTATTTAAAACCAAATGGAACTGGTACAGAGACAGAGACACACAAGTTGATGAATGGAATAGAATTGAAACCCAGAAATAAACACATAAAAATGTGTTCATTTGATCTTTGACAAAGAACCCAAAAAGTAAACTTCTTCAACAATTCGTGTGGGTCTATCTGGTGATCAACATGTAGAAGAATGCCAAGTGATCTATTTTTATCTCCTTATACAAAGTTCAGGTCGAAATGGATCAAGGACCTCCACATAAAACCAGATACATTGAGTCTAATAGATGAGAAAATGGAAAATAGACATAAACACAATGACACACATAAAAGTTTCTTGAACAAAACCAGAGTGGATCATGGTTTCAAAACTAACAGTTGACAAATGAGACTTCATGAAACTGAAAAGATCTGTAATGCAAATAGAAGTATCAGTAGGACAAAATGGCAATGTACAGATTGGGAAAATATCTTTAGCAATCCAACATCTAATAGAAATCTAATATGCTATATATAAAGAAATCAAGAGGTTAGACTTCAGGAAATGAAATAATTCAATTAAAACATAGGCTACTCTGGAAAACACAATTCTCTTTTTATTTCAGGTTGTCTTTTAATTAACTTTTCATTGGATATACCCAGGTGAAATGGTCTCATGACGGCCCCTCCTTCAGTTTCTGTCCCATGATTTGTTTCAATATTTGCTCCCTTAGTATTTTTGTTATTCATTCTAAGTAGAACTGAGGCGTCCCCTCTTGGTCTTTCTTCTTCATGAGCTTCATGTGGTCTGTGGGTTGAGTCTTTGCTATTCTGAGCTTTTGGGCTAACATCCGCTTAAAAGTGAGTAAATACATGTGTGTTCTTTTGTGATTGGGTTAACTCACTCAGGATGATAATTTCTAGATTCATCCATTTACTTAAAAAATTCTCAAATTCATTAGTTTTAATAGCTGAGTAATGCTTTATTGTGTAGATGTACCACATTTTTTGTATCCATTCCTGTGTTGAGGGACATCTTGGTTCTTTTCCGCTTCTGGCTATTTGAAATAAGACTGCTATGAACATAGTGGAGCATGTGTCCTTATTATGTGTTGGAGCATCTTTTTGGGTATATGCCCAGGAGTGGTATAGCTGGATCCTCAGGTAATGCTATGTCCAGTTTTCTGAGAAACTGACAGACTGATTTCCAGAGTGGTTGTACCAGCTTGCAATCCCACCAACAATGGAGGAGTGATCCTCTTTCTCCACATCCTTGCCAGCAACTACTATCACCTGAGTTTTTGACCTTAGCCATTCTGGCTGGTGTGAGGTGGTATCTCAGGATTGTTTTGATTTGCATTTCCCTGATGACTAAGGAAGGATGTTGCACATTTCTTAAGGTGCTTCTCAGTCATTCAAGTTTCCTCCGTTGAGAATTCTTTGTTTAGCTTTGTAGCCCATTTTTTAATACGGTTATATGGTTGTCTGAAGTACAATTTCTTGAGTTCTTTGTATATCTTGGATATTAGCCCTCTATCAGATGTAGGATTGGTTAAGATCTTTTCCCAATCTGTTGGTTGCCATTTTGTCTTATTGACACAATTTTATGAGGTCCCATTTGTCAATTCTTGATGTTAGAGCATAAGTCATTGGTGTTCTGTTCAGGAACTTTTTCCCTGTGGCTAGGTATTCGAGGGTCTTCCCCACCTGTAGAGAGACACGGCAAACTGTGACAGCATTCACCATTACAAGATGGCGCTGGCTCCCGGCACTTCTGTGGGTAAACAAGTAAATTGCGCATGTGCAAGTGGTGAAAGTGCGCCAAGTCACTTCCCAGCCCGGGGCGTCATACGGGGTTTTGAGCAAGCAGCCAATCAGATATGTCCATGCCACCCTAGGGTGTATATAATGCAGCGCCATCTTGGGTCTCTCTCTCTCTTCCTCTTTCATCACAATAAACGCTTGCTGCAGAAGGATCCTGGTGCCCGCGTGTGTTCTTGCTGGCGAGATGATTGCGTGGGCCACAGCTGGTGCCGAAACCCGGGAACCCACCATTGCCGGTGCCGAGGAGAGCCTCCGGTCAAGGAGAAGATTCAGAACTGCAAGTCAAAGATAAGCTCTGAGAGGCATGTTTGGTCTTGATCTATCTCATTTCTCTCCCCAGTTGGCAGGAGCTCCAGAAGCTTTTGCTATTGTGCTAGTGGTGCTTGTTCTCTTCCTTTTGATTTTACAGGATGAGAAATGCTTCTCAACTATCGTGGCAGGTCAGGGAGTGTTAGATGAATTACAAGGCAGCATGTCAGAAACATAGCGGGATAAGAAGCTAGCAACTCATAAAGAGAATAGGAAAGGCGAGCTCAAGAAAACAGACCCTTCCAAAGTTGCTCAGTGCATGGAAGCAAGAGATAAGGGAAAGGATGTCCTGGGAGAGAAATGTAAGAAGGGAGGGAGGGCCCCGAAAAAGAAACCTCTTTATCTGGTAAAGGAACTGGAGGCCTTAGGGCTTGGTAGCTCTGAAATGGGGGAACTGGGTCCGTCTGAGGAGGAATACTTAGATGAGGAGGCGGGCTGCTATGAGGAGGAAAGGTACCATCCAGATGAGCGGCCACCACTGCAAAGTCAAAAGCAAGGGAAGGCGGGGGATGGGAACCACATGGCCTCTCAGCCTGTCGCGCCCTCCCAACCTATTGTCTCCAGCACTCCAACAACTTATGCTGACAAGCGCTGCTCAGACTCCTTCCTTTCAAAGGAAGACAAAAGAAGGATGTTACAAGCCTTTCCAGTGTTTGATGGCGTGGAGGGAGTTCTCGTCCACACGCCGGTAGAATCTGCAAAGATTATTGAATGGTATCCAGATGCAGTCGCTCAGCTTGCCCTTCATGGGCTAAAAGCAGCCATTACCCATTTTGGAAGGGATCCTAAGTTTTTAATAGTGCCATATACTGCACATCAGGTTCAAACATTAACTGCTACCTCTGATGTTTGGGAGGTGTTGGTCACTTCTTTTAATGGTCAAATAGATAATCACTATCCTAAACATCCTATTTTACAATTTGTCTTAACTCAAGATATTGTGTTTCTGCACATTATATCTCAGAAGCTGCTCCCAGATGGAGTGGTTGTTTACACAGATGGGTCAAAAACATGTGTGGGTGCCTATGTAGTTAATAATGAAGTCACAGCCAGACAATACCATGAGACCTCACCTCAAGTTGTGGAACGCTTGGTAGTATTAGAGGTTCTTGAAACCTTCCCAGGTCCTTTAAATATTGTTTCAGATTCCTTTTATGTAGTAAATGGAGTTAAGGTTCTGGAAGTTGCTGGATTAATTAAGCCCTCTAGTAGACTTATAGAAGTTTTTCAAAAGATTCAATTTACCCTAGTCAATAGGAGATCTCCTGTTTTTATTACACATATCAGGGCTCACTCAGGTCTACCGGGACCAATGTCCTGTGGAAATGACCTGGCAGACCGAGCCACAAAGTTAATAGCTGTCGCCCTATCTCCAAAGTTGACCTTGGCCAAAGATTTCCATAAAAGATTTCATGTAACTGCTGAGACTTTACTTCGGAGATTTAACATAACCAGAAAAGAGGTTAGGGATATAGTGACTCAATGTCAAAATTGTTGTCAATTTGTACCAATGCCTCATGTAGAAATTAATCCATGAGGAATTCGGCCACTACAGATTTGGCAAATGATTGTTACTCACATCCCATCCTTTGGCAAATTGCAATATTTACATGTTTCCATTGATACTTGTTCTGGAATTATATTTGCTTCCCCATTGGCTGGAGAAAAGGCGGCCCATGTTATTCAACATTGCTTCGAGGCATGGAGTGCCTGGGGAAAGCCTAAAATTCTTAAAACTGACAATGGACCAGCTTACACTTCTCAGAAGTTTGGATAATTCTGCCGCCAAATGGAGGTGACCCATCTAACGGGTCTACCATACAATCCTCAAGGACAAGACATTATAGAATGGGCTCATCTCACTCTTAAGTCCTATTTAATAAAACAAAAGGGGGGAGTCGAGGAAGCTCTACCCTCAGTGCCACGAGTCACCGTTTCTATAGCACTTTTTACCCTTAATTTTTAAAATCTGGACAGTCAAGGCCACACGGCAGCTGACCATCATTGTTTAGAGCCTGACAGGCCAAAAGAGATGGTCAAATGGAAGGATGTTTTGACCGGACACTGGAAAGGCCTGAATCCTATTTTAATAAGATCCAGGGGAACTGTTTGTGTTTTTCCACAGGAAGAAAATAATCTGTTCTGGCTACCGGAAAGCCTAACACGAAGAATCTTGGAATCTCAGCTTGATTGTGCCCAGAGACATGAAGACCCTCCTGTTGACTGTGATATTCTGGCTGACACTGCTGACGGTGGGACATGCGGAGCTGAGATGGGGGATCATCCCTTTCTAGGTTTTTGCTGCAGAATTGGACCCTAGAGTTTGACGGAACATTGAGAAATCTTTGGCCTTTTCCTTCTTTAAAGAATGGGTGTGAGTAGGCCTGTTTGGTACAGCCCTATGCTGTGGATTAGTGTTCATGTTATGGTTGGTCTGCAAACTCAAAACTCAACAGAAGTTTGACAAGGTGGTGATTGCCCAAGCATTTGCTGCTTTAGAACAAGGTTCCTCCCCTGGAGTCTGGCTGTCTATGCTACGAAAGTAGCTAGCGCTTGAGCCCTCAGCCGATGCACCCCACGGTTCTATCCCATTGCACTGGGTCGGTGAGGCAAAAGCCCCACTCTCTGCATGTCTCTGGGTGGAGTGTATACTGTGATATACAGGGGATGTTCCTCAGGGATAGATTCCTCGAAGGCATGTCTGGTTGCATAGAGGTCGAGTTGCCAAATCCTCTCCCTGTCAAAGGCAATGGGATGGTAGATTACAGTACACTCATGGACTCAACGACCAGGGTAGAAATTCTTTACAATATCCAAACATTCTGCACAAGGGACTAGACCTCTACCTTTCTCTACAAGAGAGATGACTTAGAGCCTTGCCAGACGACCTTACGGTCTCATTTAATAAAACTAAAAGAGGGAGATGTAGAGAGCCGTGGCAAGCGGTGACAGCATTCACCATTACAAGATGGCACTGGCACCCGGCACTTCCGTGGGTATAAAAGTAAATTGCGCATGTGCAAGTGGTGAAAGCACATAAAGTCACTGCCCAGCCCGGGGTGTCATATGGGGTTTTGAGCAAGCAGCCAATCAGATATGTCCACGTCACCCTAGGTTGTATATAAAGCAGCACCATCTTGGATCTCTCTCTCTCTTCCTCCTTTCATCGCAATAAACGCTTGCTGCAGAAGGATCCTGGTGCCCATGTGCATTCTTGCTGGTGGGACGATTGTGCAGGCCACACCCACATTCTCTTGTATTAGTTTCAGTGTATCTGATTTTAAGTGAAGGTCCTTTATCCACTTGGATTTGAGCTTTGTACAAGGGGATATGAATGGATTGATTTGCGTCTTTCTACATGTTGACTTCCAGTTGATCCAGCACCATTTTCTGAAAATGATGTTCTTTTTCCACTGGATGATTTTAGCTACTTTGTCAAAGATCAAGTGACCAAAGGTATGTGGGCTCATTTCTGGAATTTCAATTATATTTCATTGATTTACCTACCTGTCTGTGTACCAATACAATGCAGTTTTTATTACTATTGCCCTGTAGTACAGTTTGAGATTAGGGAGAGTGATTCCCCGTGAAGTTCTTTTGTTGTTGAGAATAGTTCTCTCTATCCTGGGTTTTTTGTTGTTCCAAATAAATTTGCAAATTGCTCTTTCTATCTCTATGAAGAACTGATTTGGAATTTTGATGGGGATTACATTGAATCTATAGACTACTTTTGGTAAAATGGTCATTTTATTAAATTTATTAATCCTGCCAATCCAGGAGCATTGGAGATCTTTCAATCTTCTGAAGTCCTCTTCTATTTTTTCTTCATACACTTGAAGTTCTTGTCATGCAGATCTTTCACTTGTTTGGTTAGATTCACTCCAAGATATTTTATATTATTTGTAACTATTGTGAAGGGTATCATTTCCTTAATTATTTCTCAGCATGTTTATCCTTTGAGTAGAGGAAGGCTACTGATTTTTTTGAGTTGATTTTATATCCAGCCACTTTACAGAAGCTGTTTATCAGGTTTAGGAGTTCTCTGGTAGAAATTTTAGGGTCACTAAAATATACTATCATATCAGCAGCAAATAGTGAAATTTTGACTTCTTCTTTCTTATTTGTATTCCTTTGACTTCCTTTTGTTGTCTAATCGCTCTAGCTAGTACTTCCAGTACTATATTGAATAGGTAGGGTGAGAGTGGGCAGCCTTGTCTAGTCCCTGATCTTAGTGGGATTGCTTCCAGTTTCTCTCCATTTAGTTTAATGTTGGCTACTGGTTTGCTGTATCTTGGTTTTACTATGTTTAGGTATGGGCCTTAAATTCCTGATCTTTCCAAAACTTTTAACATGAATGAATGTTGAATGCTATCAAATGCTTTCTCAGCATCTAGTGAGATGATCATGTGTTTTTTTTCTTTGACTTTATTTATGTAGTGGATTACATTAATGGATTTTTTAATATTGAACCATCCCTGCATTCCTGGCATAAAGCCTACTTGATCCTGATGGATGATTGCTTTGATGTGTTCTTGGATTCGATTTGCAAGAATTTTATTGAGTATTTTTGCATCAATATTCATAAGAGAGATTAGTCTGTAGTTCTCTTTCTTTGTTGGGTCTTTGTGAGGCTTTGGTATGAGCGTAATTGTAGCTTCATAAAACGAATTGGGTATTGTTACTTCTGTTTCTATTCTGTGGAATAGTTTGAAGAGAATTGGTATTAAGTCTTCCTGGAAGGTCTGATAGAATTCTGCACTAAAAGCATCTGGCCCCAGACGTTTTTTGGTGGGGAGATTTTTAATGACTGCTTCTATTTCTTTAGGGGTTATGCGACTGTTTAGATGGTTTATCTGCTCCTTGTTTGCTACTTTGGTACCTGGTATCTATCTAAAATTTGTCCATTTTATCCAGATTTTCCACTTTTGTTGAGTATAGGCCTTTGTAGTAGTATCTGATGATTTTTTCAATTTCCTCTGTTTCTGTTGTTATGTCTTATTTTTCACTTCTGATTTTATTAATTTGAGTACTGTCTCTGAACCCTTTGGTTAGTCTGGCTAAGGGTTTGTCTATCTTGTTGATTTTCTCAAAGAATCAGCTCCTGGTTTTGTTGATATTTTGTATAGTTCTTTGTTTCAACTTGGTTGATTTCAGCTCAGAGTTTGATTGTTTTCTGCAGTCTACTCCTCTTTAAGTATATTAGCTTCTTTTTGTTCTAACACTTTCAGGTTTAGTTTCTGTTTCCCCAATCTGCCCATTGATGAGAGTGGTGTGTTGAAATCTCCAACTATTATTGTATGAGGTGCAATGTATGCTTTAAGATTTAGTAAAGTCTCTTTTATGTATGTGGGTGCCCTCGCATTTGGGGCATAGATGTTCAGAATTGCAAGTTCCTCTTGGTACATTAATACTTTGATGAATATGAAGTGACCTTCTCTGTCTTTTTTGATTACTGTTGGTTGAAAAACGATATTATTTGATATTAGAATCTCTACTCCAGCTTGTTCCTTGGGACCATTTGATTGGAAGACTGTTTTCCAACCTTTTACTCTGAGGTAGTGTCTGTCTTTTTCACAAAGGTGCATTTCCTGTATGCAGCAAAATGTTGGGTCCTGTTTATGTAACCAGTCTGACAATCTATGTCTTTTTATTGGAGAATTGAATCCATTGATATTAAGAGATATTAAGCAAAAATGAATGTCGCTTCCTGTTATTTTTGTTATTAGAGGTGCAATTATGTTTGTGTAGCTATCTTCTTTTGGGGGTTGTTAGAAGATTACTTTCTTACTTTTTCTAGGTTCTAGTTTCCCTCCTTGTGTTGGAGTTTTCCATCGATTATCCTTTTAAGTTCTGGATTTGTGGAAAGATATTGTGTAAATTTGGTTTTGTCATAGAATATCTTGTTTTCTCCATCAATATTGATTGAGACTTTTGCTGAGTATAGTAGTCTGAGCTGGCATTTGTATTCTGTTAGGGTCTCTATGATATCAGTCCAGGATCTTCTGGCTTTTATAATATCTGGTGATAAGTCTGGTATAATTATTATAGGTCTACCTTTATATGTTACTTTGCCTTTTTCACTTACTTCTTTTAGTATTTTTTTCTTTGTTTTGTACATTTGATGTTTTGATTATTATGCGATGTGAGGTATTTCTTTTCTGGTCTAGACTATTTAGAGTTCTGTAGGCTTCCTGTATATTTATAGCCATCACTTTTTGTAGGTTAGGAAAGTTTTCCTCTATAATTTTGTTGAAGATATTTACTGGCCCTTTAACTTGGGAGTCTTCACTCTCATCTATACCTACTATTATCCTTAAGTTTGGATTTCTCATTGTGTCCTGGATTTCCTGGATTTTTTGGGTTAGGAGCTTTTTGTATTTTGCATTTTCTTTGACATTTGTGTCAATATTTTCCATGGTATCTTCTTCACATGAGATTCCCTATTCTATCTTTTGTATTCTGTTGGTTATGTCTGCGTCTATCACTCCTGATCTTTTTCCTAGGTTTTCTACCTCCAAGGTAGTCTCCCTTTGTTATTCCTTTCTTGTTTTTACTTCCATTTTTATGTCCTGTATGGTTTTCTATATCTCATTAACCTGTTTGGTTGCGTTTTCCTGCAATGCTTTAAGGGACTTTTGTGTTTCCTCTTTAAGGGCTTCTACCTGTCTACCTGTATTCTCCTCAAATTCTTTGAGAGTGTTCTTTATTTCCATCTTAAAGTCCTCTATCATTGTCATGGGAAGTGATTTTAATTCTGAATCCTGATTTTCTGGTGTGATGGGTTGATCAGGGCTTTCTATGGTGTGAGAACTGGGTTCTGATGATGCCAAGTAACTATGAATTCTGTTGCTTTTGTTCTTGCACTTGCCTTTCACCATCTGGTTAACTCTAGTGCTACCTGCACTCACTGTCTCTGACTGGAGCCTGCCTTTCCAGTTATCTTGCTTGTGTCTGAATTCCTCATAGTCCAGATGTCTCTAGATCCTCTGATCCTGAGCTCCAGCTGCTCTGAGTACAGTAGCTTCTCTAGGATGTCTCAGGATATGGTGTCTTCACAGTGGCAGACAAGCTAGGTTTCCTTTGTTCTGGGTGCAGTGTCTCCTCTAGGATGTCTCAGGATAAGGTGTCTTCACGGGAGCAGAACAGCTATGTGTCTGTTGCTTTGAGTGTAGAGGCTCCTCTAGGATGTCTCAGGATATGGTGTTCACTGCTGTGAGTGCAATGACTCCTCTAGGATGTCTCAGGATATGGGTACCTGCTACTCTGAGTTCATTGACTCCTCTAGGATGTCTCGGAATATGGTGTCCACTGCTCTGAGTTCAGTGGCTCCTCTAGGATGTCTCATAATATGGTGTCCACTGTTCTGAGTTCAGTTGCTCCACTAGGATGTCTTGGGCTATGGTGTCTGCTGCTCTGACTTCAATGGCCCCTCTAGAATATGTATGGATATGGTGTCCACACAGGAGCAGACCAGCTGGGTGTCTGTTCCAGGCACAAGGCCCAGGCAAGGGGCAGAAGTGAAATGTTTACATTTTCTAACTCCTTAAATTTCTTTCTTCAGAGATTGATATTTTCCACATACAGATATTTTATCTGCTTGCTTAGAGTCACATCAAGTTATTTTATATTGTTTGTGACTATTGTGACAAATGTGCTTTCCCTAATTTATTTCTCTGCTTGTTTATTCTTTGGGAATAGGGAGGCTATTTATTTGATTCAGTTACTTTTATATCCAGCAACTTTTCTAAAATTGTTTATCAGGTATAGGACTTCTCTGGTGGAATTTTGGGGGTCATATAATACACAATCATATCACCTGCAACTAGTGAAATTTTGACTAATTCCTTTCCATCTGTACCCCTTTGACCTCCTTTTGATGTCTAATTATTCTAGCTATATCTTCAAGAACTATATTAAATAGATAGGAAGACAGTGGGCACCCTTGTCTAGTTCATGATTTTAGAAAGATTGTTTAAAGTTTCCCTTCATTTACTTTAATATTGGCTTCTTATTTGATATATATTGATCTTAATAGGTTTAGGCCTTGAATTTCTGATCTTTCTGAGACTTTTAACATGAAGGGTTGTTGAACATTGTCAAATACTTTCTTAGCATCTTATGAAAGGATTATATAGTTTTTATTTTTGAGTTTGTTTTTGTAGTAGAATATGTTGATGGATTTTCATATATTGAACCATTCTTTTATCTCTGGGATAAAGCCTACATGATATGGTCGAATGATTATTTGAATTTGTTCTTGGATTCTGTTTGTGAGAATTTTATTGAGTATCTTTGCATTGATGTTCATATGAAAAACTGGTCTGAAGTTCTCTTTCTTTGTTGGGTCTTTGTGTCATTTTGGTGTAAGTTTAGTTGTGGCTTCCTAGAATGAATTAGATAGTGTTTCCTTCTGTTTCCTTCTGTTTTATTCATGGACTAGTTTGAAAAGTATTGGTATTATGTCTTCTTTGAAAGTCTGATAGAATTCTACATTAAACCCTTATGGACTTGGGATTTTTTTTTTTTTTTTTGCTTGGCAGACTTTTAATGACTGTTTCTATTTATTTAGGGGTTATGTGACTGCTTAGATGGTTTCTCTTATCCTGATCTAACTATGGTGCCTGCCATCTGTGTTGAAAATTGTCCATTATATCCAGATTTTCCAAATTGTATGAGTATAGACTTTAGTAGTAGGATCTGATAAATTTTTTATTTCCACAGATTCTGTTGTTATATCTTTTCATTTCTGATTTTATTAATTTGGATCCTGTCTCTGTGCCCTTTGTTTAGTCTGGCTAGGGGTTTATCTATTTTGTTGATTTTCTCAAAGAACCAGCTCCTGGTTTTGTTGTTTCTGTTTATAGTTGTTTTTTTCATCTCCTTGGTTGTTTTCGACCTTGAGTTTGATCATTTCCTGCCCTCTAATCCTCTTGAGTGTATATGGTTCTTTTTTCTAGAGGTATCAGTTGTGCTTTCAAGTTTCTAGTGTATACTCTCTCCAATTTCTTTTGGAAGATTCTTAAGAGTTGTGAGTTTTCCTCTTAGCACTGCTTTTAATAAATTCACATGTTTTGGTAAGATATGCCTTCATTTTCAGTAAATATATGTCTTTAATTTCTTTCTTTCTTGACCAAGTTATCAAGGAGAGTGCTCTTCAGCATCCACATGTAATTGGACTTTCGGTTGGTTTTGTTGGTATTGAATACCAGTCTTAGTCTGTGGTGATCTGATAGGATACATGGGAACATTTCAATAATTTTGATTCTGTTAACCCCTGTTCTGTGACCAATTACATGGTCAGTTTTGGAAAAGGTAACATGTGGTGCTGAGAAGAATGTATATACATTTTGTTTTAGGATGAAATTTTCTATAGATATCTGTTAAATCCATTTAGTTCATAACTTCTGTTAGATTCACTGTGTCTCTGTTTAGTTTCTGTTTTCATGATCTGTACATTTCTCAGAGTGAAGTATTGAAGTCTCCCAATATTATTTTGTGTGGTACAATGTGTGTATTGAGCTTTAGTAAAGTTTCATTGGAGAATGTGGGTACACTTGCATTTTAAGCAAAGGTGTTGAGAATGGAGAGTTCATTTTGTTAGATTTTTCCTTTGATGAGTATGAAGTGTCTTTCCTTATCTTTTTTGATAAACATTGGTTTAATGTAGATTTCATTTGATATTGGAATGGCTACTCCTGATTGATTCTTGGTATCATTTGCATGGAAAATTGTTTTTCAGCCATTTACTCAGAGGTAGAATCTATCCTTTTCACTTAGGTAGGTTTTGTGTATGCAGCAAAATGTTGGGTCTTATTTACATATCCATTCTGTTAGGCTATGTCTTTTGTTGAAGAATTGAGACAATTGATATTAAGAGTTGTTAAAAAAAAGGTGATTGCTGTTTCTTGTAGTCCGCCGATCCCGATCCGGCATTACAAGATGGTGCTAGTTTCCTGTTGCACCACTTGCAAACAAGTCTACTGCGCATGCATCAGCAGATTCTGGCGCAAACCCCTCCCGAGTGGGTATATGCAAATGAGGTATTGGTGCCTTAGCCAATCCTTGCACGGCAACCCCTCCCTGGGTGGGGACTATGCAAATAGGTCTATGTTAATTAGGTCCAGGTAGAATAACCAATCAAAGAGGACATGCAAATTAGGTCCAACAGGGTGACCATTCAGGGAAAGCCACGCCCGCTCTCCCCTCTATATAAGCAGTACTCTCTGGCTGCTCTGGGTCCTCCATCTTCTCTATGGCTAAAGCTTATGCTCTCCCTCTCAAGACGCATTAAAGCTTGAACTGAAGAAGGATCCTGTGTGTGCTGTGTCATTCTTGCTAGCGGGAGGTAGCGTGGGACAGTTTCTATCATTTTTTGTTGGTATAAGTGGAGTTATGCTTGTGTGGCTATCTTCTTTTGGGTTTGTGGAAACAAGATTATATTCTTGATTTTTTTAGTGTGGAGTTTCCCTTCTTGTGTTCCAGTTTTACATCTATTACTTTTTGTAGGGAGGATTTGTGGAAAGTTATTGTATAAATTTCATTTTGTAATGGAATATCTTGAATTCTTCATGTATGTTAATTGATAGTTTTCCTGGGTATAGTAGCCTGGGCTGGCATTTGTGTTCTCTTAGGGTCTGGAGGAAATCTGCCAAGGATCTTCTGGTTTTTATAGTCTCTGATGAGAAAACTGGTGTAATTCTGATAGGCCTGCACTTAATTGTTACTTGATTTTATTTTTTTAATGCTTTTAATATTCTGTCTTTGTTTTGTGCATTTAATCTTTTGACTGTTATGTGACAAGAAAAATTTCTTTTCCCATCTAGTCTATTTGGATATCTGTAAGCTTATTGTATGTTCATGAGCATCTCTTTCTTTAAGTTAGAGAAGTTTTCCTCTATAATTTTGTTGAATAAGTTTACTGACCCTTTAATTTGAGAACCTTCACTCCCTTCTATATCTATTATCCTTATATTTGGTCTGGATGCTTTGTGTTAAAAGCTTTTTCGTTTTGCATCTCGTTTGAATTTTTGTCAATGTTTTCTATGTTTTCTTCTGCATCTGAGATTCTCTCCTCGATTTCTTGCATTCTTTTATGATGCTTGGATCTATATCTCCTGATCTTTATTCTAGGTTTTCTATTTCCAGTGTTTTCTCACTTTGTTATTTCCTTATTGTTTCTATTTGCAATTTTAGATCCTGGATAGTTTTGTTAAATTCCTTCACCTCTTTGGGTGTGTTTTTCTGTAAGTCTTTAAGGGATTTTTTTTGATTCCTCTTTAAGGGCTCTTTACCTGTGTTCTCCAGTATTTCTTTAAGTGAAGTATATTTATCCTTCTTAAAGTCCTCTACCATCATAACTAGAAGTGATTTTAAATCTGAATCTTGATTTTCCAGTGTAATGGTGTGTCTAGGACTTGCTATGGTTGGAGAACTGGGTTTTGACTATGCCAATTCACCTTAGTTTCTGTTACTTATTTCCTTATGCTTTCCTCCTGCCATCTGATTATCTCTAGCACTACTGTGCCTTGCTCTCAATGACTGGAGCCTATCTCTCTTGTGATTCTAGGTGTGACAGAACTCTTTTGAATCCAGCTGTCTCAGTGATGTGTGATTCTGATTCTGTGTTCCTGAGATCCTGGGTGTGTCAGAGCTCCAGGGTGTCAAGTTGCTTCTGGGATTCTGAAATACTGGTATGACAAAGCTCCTAAGATCCTGCCATCCTGAGCATGTTAGAGCATCTATAATCCTAGGTGTTTTAAAGTACCTGGGATTCAAGTTTCCTCTGGGTGTTGTGTAACTAGGTATGGAACTAGCACCCAATGTCTGCTCAGGGAACCTGGATTCAGGTTCCCTGTGTCCCTGTGTCCTGCTGGTCCCAGTTACTCTAGGTTTGGAGCCAATGTTGCAGGCTCCTCACCTATGATCCTGGGCATGTTAGAGCAACTGAGTTCAACCTCCCACTGGGTAGTGTAAGACTGAGTGCAGAGTTAATTACCAAGCTCTGCTCAGGGCACTGGCTCAAACTGGAAGTAGGGTAAACAGACTTCTTAACTGTGGAATCTTGAATGGCTGAGAAGCACTAAAAATATGTCCAAAGTCTTTAGTCATCAGAGAAATGAAAATCAAAACTACTTTTACATTCCACCTTAAACAAAACAGAATTGCTAAGATGAAAACACTTGTGACTACAGATTCATGAAAAAATATGTAGATAGAGAAAAATTACTCCACCATTGCTGGTGGGCTTGCAAGCTGGTACAACCACCTTGAAAATCTGTTGTTGTCCTCAGAGCATTAGAAATAGTTCTATCTGAAGACACAGATACACCACTTCTTGGAATATACCCAAAGGATGCTCCACCATATCACATGAACAAAATGCTCTACTATATTAAAAGTAGCCTAATTTATAATGGCCTAGAGCTGGAAAGAACACACGTATTTCTCAGTGGAAAAACAGGTAAAGAAAATGTGGTACATTTACACAATATAGTATTACTCAACTATTAAAAAAAGAGAACATTACAAATTTTCAGACAAATGGATGGAGCTAGAATATATCCTGAGTGAGGTAACCCAGACCCCAAAGGACATACATGGTATATATTCAATGATGAGTTGATATTAGACAAAAAGTTCAGAATACCCATGATACAACTCGCAGATCTTATAAAATTTAACAAGAAAGAAGTCCAAAGTATGGATCTTTCCATCCCACTTATAGGATAAAACAAAATATTCATGGGAGAAAGAATGAGGAAAGACCATGAGTGGGAGAGGCTATGAGGAGGCAAACTGGGGAGAAGGATCAGGCATTGGGGGAGACAAGAGAGAAGTCCACAAATGAGTGAAGTGGAATCTGAAGTTATTTGACTTATACTAAGGAGACAAATTTTCAGATGTTTGGATGTTATGATACCAAAGAAATTTCAAATGTATATAGTATACATAACATGTGATTAGCAAGATTATAGCCAGACTTTTGGCTTCTTTAATAGGCTGTATTTTTTCTGCTTCTCTTCTTCACTCTTATCTCATCCAACCCCCTCCCCAACATAGATAAGGAAAAAAGAATATTAGAAAGCAATGTGGCCAATGATCTCTGTTTTAGTTAGAGTTTTACTGCTCTGAAGAGATACCATGACCAGGGCAATTCTTATAAGGTAATTTAGTTGGGTCAGTCATGCAGGTTTAGAGTTTCGGACTATTATCACCAAGGCAAAGGCAGGGCATCATTCAGGTGGGTGTGGGTTTGACAAGCTTAGAGTTCTACATCTTAATTCAAAGATGTTCATGAAAATAATTGCTTTGAGGAAATAAGACATGGGTTTTAAAGCCCACACCCATAGTTACACACTTATTTTAACAAGGCTACAACTCCAAATAGTGCCACTTTTTGGTCCAAGCATACTCAAAACACCACATTTAACTTCCATAGTTTTCTTCAAATATATGAGGCATACAATAACGTAGTATAATGCAAAGTGGAAGACATAAACAAAGCATAATGCAAAGTATATTTAGTCCATCTTACAAAGTCACTATAGTTTAAAACAAATCTTAACAATTTTAAAAGTTCAAAGTCTCTTCTGAGACAAACCAAATTACTTTACTGTTATCACCACAGCAAGACAGAAAACCAGCTGGGTAAGCTTCAAACTCTGAATGTCCATGTCTTATATCAAAGCAGTGTTCAAATATCCAAATGATTTTCATCATTTGCTAGAATGGTACAGGAAGAAAATTATGTATTCTTACTACAGAAAATAGGCTCTTGGATTTTTTTGTCTATATGAACAAGGTAAAATTTTTTACAGCCTGTCATCTTGGATAAAGGAATGCAATCACCATTGTCTACTGAGTGACTCACTATAGAATGTAATGCGAATGAATGTGACTTGAGAAGCAACATTCAGGTTCCCAGGGAATTGGCTCTGAATTTATCTACAAAGCATGTTTTAGTTTGAGATCTCTATTGAAAGTATAAGTGATGATTATGAGCTTTTCATCAATTAAAATTGAAACAAAACAACGGAACTTGGAAACAATGAACATGAAGTTAAGAACAGAATCCACCGTGCTTGGATATGGGCAATCATTTAGACATCTTTTTAATTGTTTGGTTTAAAGGCAGTGAGCTCACAACAGATAGTGCCAAAATACCACATTTAACTTCCATAGTTTTCTTCAAATATAGTGGTGCTGGGCTGTAAATGATTAATTTTGTTTGGTAGCCTATCCTTTAAAAATGGAGCCATATGTCCAGCAGTAGTACAATAACAACTCTATAAAATGTAGGACAGAATGAAATGCTTTAAAAAACATTCTAGCATTTGGTGATGTAGAGAATTAAAAAGCCATTTCTGTAACCAGCTTGTCCTTGAGTGAAGGTTTTGAGACAGCAACTTATCCACAAAACCTTTTAATGAGTGTTCATCATGCCTGAAGAGTGTTTCAGCACAAGAGATTAGCATAATCATCATAGCAGAGACCAAAGTGTTTTAATATAATATTAAAACATATTCCATATAACTGATGGAAGTCGATCCAGAATCTCATAGCCAAATAATAGGTAGAGCTTAGGGCATCCTGTGGAGCAGGAAAAAGGAGCAGAAAAAACACAGGAGTCTGAGACACCACAAGAAAAGGGCTCACAGCATCAATGGAATGGAATTCATGAAGCCTTGCAGAGATTAGGAAGCCTGTTCTGGTCTCACCAATTTTTAGGAATTGTGAAGATGGCACAAGAAGAACCGTGAAAACCTAATATAGATACTACCAGTGTTATTTATACTTAATGAAGCTTTGTTGACTGTCAGAAGGCACACAATAGCATCATTGAGTGGTTGATAGTACAGTTCAACTTGATTCTGTAACTTGAATTCTCCAGGTGAAGTGACTGAAAAAACTCTCTGAACAAATTTAGTTCCAGGAATATGGGAATGATGATGAAGTACACTGCTCAGTGGATCTCACAAGGCAGTGTTCTTATGGGATCCTTGCATGAGGATCTAATGAAGGGATTATCAGGTTGACACTGGAACTGATGCTTATGGAAGCTTCATCAGGCAAACCTAATGTGAGATCAGTGCACACAAAACTAGATCTTGGAGTGTGCAGGTGGCACAAGTGGGTTTAACTCTAGGATATATCACCTGTGAAAACTATGGCAGATCTAATATGAACTTACCTAAGGTTTGGAGTGATTGAAAAAATCTGGCAATGAAGTTTCAGGGGAATCTCAGAAGCCTTAGCCAATTTTCAAACTATGCATCCAGATACAGGCTTTTTTTCTATAGAGATGTTAAATGTGGTTTTGTATCATGAAGTACTACCATGGACAGGTGTTACTGGAGCAGCAAAACAGGAAGTAGCCATGAGAATTAATACAATATTGTGGTGAATGAAGACCTGGATACTAAGGATAAAGAGCTAGGTGCATACAGAGTTGCCTTGTTCATTAAATTGGTTTGTTCGTTGGAGAACTCAACAGGAAAATCTAGTTCAGCTCTTGGGTGAAAGAAGCAAGGCTTGAGCATAATCAGTGACAGTGGCAGGAAAGGTTCCCAGTAGAAGACCAGACATAGGAAAGAATAGGAATCTTCTGAGAGCACTTGTGGGATATGGTATCACAATACAGAACACTACAGAAAATCAACTGAAGGTTCTGTGAGACATGAGCATGGTCATGAGATTGAAGATAGTGCTGTGAAGCAAGGTCAGAGCTGGTTGCAAGGTAAACCCTTTGTGTGATTTGGATGTATTCAGCAAAGTCTCTTTATATGAGAAAAGCACATGCAGGTTCACTAATGAGGAAACTCACCAGAAAATACACATAAACCGAGGTACTGAGACAGAACTCACAGTATGGAAAGAGTCCTTGTGAGCCTAAGTCCACAAAACTTATCATTCCAATGATACATGATCTGTCTTAAGACACTAGCATGGGTATGTTGAGGTGAAACAACGAAACCAACATGGGTATGTGGACTCTACATAGTGAAAAGTAGATATAGACATTGCATGATGGGAACTTATTGTGGGACCATATGCATGAGAATCTTAGGAAAGCTCTCTGGGAAAAACTAGCATTCAGTGTGCATCCAGAGTTACACATTATAATGTGAGATAGTACCGGTTTCTTGTTACTAGGAGAAATTCAAAATAGATAGTTAGTGCTCGATCTGTGTACCAGGTCCAGTCCTGTCACACTGTGGATGATACTAGCAGGGACATTTCTAGAGATCTCATTGGGTAAATACTCCAGCATCCATGGTGTGCTAAGTTTCATGTATAGAGGCAGTGTAACTTGGCTTGATTTTGGGATACCTCACCAGAGTAAATAAGCCAGGAGTGTAGCTGATGTTTGCTACTTTGTGGTTTCCTCTTTTTTCCACCCTTTCCCAATTGTTATCCATCCTTGCAATCCCCTAATACTAGATAGGAGGGCAAAAATGGATACAGGGGAAAGAAATGGACATTATTAAAGACTACTTCATGCTTATTAGTGACATCAATCTTTTTGTGAAATTTTTTGTCGTAAGAATGTTTAATTTCTTCTTTCTTCTTTGCTCCTGAGTACTGAATCAACTTCAAACAACCACAATGAGCAACAATAAAGAGGAATCAAACAACAACCCACCCTGCTTCTCAGAGCCCTACAATTATTATACCCTCTGAAAATCCACTAGAATTAAAAACATTAAAAACTCACAGAAACAATCCACAGCCAACAACATTACATTCTTGATAGAGCATAACATGAATTATTGTTGCTATAGATAATCAGAAGCAGCCATGTATTGGTATGTGGGAATAAAATGAAAACATTAACTTATAATATTTCTGTATTCTTTAAAGAAACCAAAATTCCAAATATGCCACTGTATAAGAGCTTCACAGCATGTTTCAGAAGAACCTTAAGTCAGGAATATAGGTGGGAATCTGGAGCAAACAATGAAGCAGAAACCACGAGCGAACACTGCTTATGGTCTGATTCTTCAAAAGTACCAGAGGTGACATTGGTGGGGGTTTGAATATGCTTGGCCAAGGGAGTGGCACTGTTAAGAGATGTGACTTTGCTGGAGTAGATAAGGCCTTGGACCTAGTTGGAGAGTGTGTGTCACTCTCAGAGTGAGATTTGAGACCCTGCATATAACTTCCTTAAAGATAGCTCTCATGGGTGTAAGTGAGGTAGAAATGCAAAACACTCAGTGCTTTTCTCAGCATCACGTCTGGATGGATGCTGCCATACTTTATGTGGTGACTTTATTAAAGCCAAACCTCTACACCTGTGAGGTAGCCCCTGATTTAGTGTTGTACTTTATAGATTTGCTATAATCATGTTTCTCTTCACAGCAATGAAACAATCTAAAAAAGCCTTCTTATATACTCCAAGTCATCCGCCCAGGGTTGATATCATGCACAGTGAGCAGGGCTATCCTACATCAATAATTACCATTCACCATGAGCTACTTCCTCCAAGATCAATCATTAAATGAAGCAATGTTGGACTGGATTTCCTACAAGCAATATTCCCAGAGGCATTTTCTCATTTGAGATTGCCTCTATTCATAAAAGTCTATAATTTTTCAAGTTACCTAAACTCTATATATTCAAAATAACTATTCTCCTTCAACCTTTGTCAAATAAACTGGCATTATGGTCGAAACAGCGTTGAAATAGCAAAATTACTGTAGAACCATGGTAGAAGTTTTGGGAAGCTCTAAGGGCATTTAATGTGAATGACGAGTGGATATACAACGAGAAGGTCTAGAGAGAGTCCTGAATGAAGCTATGAGATGTTTATGCTGTACTTGTATAGCTAGGAGGTTGTAGAGTCAATGATTTCTTATGACTGGTTTAGAAATTTATAAGTGTGTGGTAAGGAAATTTCAAAATATGCACTTAAGACTCCAGTCAACACAGCTGAAATGTCACCTCTCAATAAGCTGTTTGAAATGAAAATGACTGTACCATGTTTCTAGATGACCGAACCAGCATTGCTAGATTCAGAGGTTGCCCTCATAGATTTAGGATTTCCTTCAAGCTGATCTCTCCTTGGAGTTTGACTATTCCTCCATTTTCTGATGGCCACACTTACTCTGTACCTTTTATATGAGGAGTATTTAAGATGTTTTAACTTTGTTCAGTGTGTCACAGTAGAACAGCTGTTCAGAGTACCAAAGAGACAGAATTTTTGAACCATCTTTGAACTGTTACAAACTCTGGATAATCTGAGGTTGACCAATATTTATTTTGTATGATGCAGTTGGCTTCAACTTAGAGATAGAATTGCAGATGTATTATATACTATAAATTATATGTCTGGGATTTGTAAAATGTCTCCCTGAGTGATGGTAATTACAGACAAGCAGCTTGGCATGAGTATGAACTCTGTCATCAAACAAGAAAATCTATTGTGTTGAGCAGTCCTCACATATACACAATATTTCGGTCACAGTGCACATTATAAATTCCTGTACATTTGTGGTATTTACAATCAGAAGAATAAAAGATTTTTGCTGCATTATAGAAGAGACATCATGCAGAAGGCAAAAGCATCCACAGTGTACAGCATACCTCCACAGTCCAAGATAGTATCACACACTATCAGAATATTCAAAGCCAAGACATTCAATATCATCTACCAGAAATATGACTACTTAGTATTTCTACTATTAAATAGTATTTCTACTATTAAATGTGATGATGGTTTTCTATTGAAGTGTTAGCTTATACAGAAACAGTCTTTCTTATTCAAGGTTTGGTTAACACAGCAGACAAAGACATTATATGGCCATTGCACACAAAGAAAGGTGTGGACAGTATACAGAAGATTGAATGCTTTCTTCTAGAGTCACAAAACAGGGTACACAATTCAAAATGTAAAAGACAGTATGTAGCCATGGGGTTGTAGGAATTAAGGTAGCATGAAAAAATTATTTTGCAAACTTTGTACTACTAATAAAACAGTGATATACCTGTAAGTATGGTTGAGAACAAAGTAAACTGGGTTTTCAGTAATGATAAGTGAAAGCTCATGAACGAATGGTGTGGATGATCTGAGCCTTTGGTGTCTTAGTTTGGCATTCATGGTCTAACAGAGAATGTTACCAGGGAAATCTGGTGAAAGATCAAAACATCAAGAGGTATACCTGATGGTGAGATAGACCAGGCAGGATTATTTCCAGAGACTGTCCCCAAGAGAAACTTATTCTTCAGAACAATGAACAGAAGTTTTGGGGTATTGTAAATGAGGCTGAAGAATCATATTCTGAAGTGATTAGCAGGGAAAACTTATGTGCATTCTGACTATGTGGAAGTAGTTTTGATGTCTGTAGAAATCAGTGGAGGAAAATGATGTGAATGACTATTCCCAGATACAATCATCCAATCTTGGGCTGAAAAGTGTACATAAGGACCAAGTGGGTTTTTGTGTGCATAATCAAAGGAAAAGAAGCTACAGTTGGTGCAAGACTAGAACTTAACCTAATATTTCTTATAAATAATATACTGGCTGGCTTGGTTTTTAGGTAATCAAAAATGAATTCCTCTGCAAGAAATCATAAACAGGAGAATACCTTTGGGAGTATGATGATGGTGGTAGCAGACAATGTCTCTAAGGTTATACCAGTGGGAAAGAAGTTTGATCTACATTGGCAGACATAGGCACTGGATGGTAGAACATGAGCTGTTGAGAAGGGGCCAATGTGTTTGTTTCTGGGAGACCTGACTTGATAAAGCACTACAGGAAATGAATGTCTTGAGTTGTAACAAATGTCCAGGAGAATGCCTCTGAGAAAAGCCAATCTTTCATCAGAACATCAAGATCTACCCTACATGTTGTAAATGCTACATGGCTGCTTTCTTGGTATAACTATCATAGAAAAGCTTTGCCTGTGATGCAGAACAGGATGTAGGCATGAGAGTGACCAGATATATATTTGGCTGTTAGGAATCTGAGGAACTAAAAAGGAAAATCAGAATGCTTACATGGCATTGGCTTGAAAAATAACCCTGACATGTGATCTAGTTTCTTGCAAACCCTGCCATTAAAAGTATAGGGGCTCCTTGACATTACACAACCATGCAATGATGGTCCTGAATCAGTGGAGCTCAGTAAGTAATTCCAGTGTAGTAGACCTGTGAAAACAGAGATAGAGTTTGGAGTATAAAATTTTCACAGTTAAGCTCTGTCAGGTTTGAAATACCTAAGAAAACCCAGTATAACACTTCTTTGATTGGAATTGGAGACTGGAAACAAAGTGAATATAATTTCAATAAAGATTATAGTGACAAATAGATGAAGCACACTTGTGGTTAGGAAGAATGCACAGAGCAGCCTTTTACTAGTGTTAGATTATTACAAACAGAGAAATACAATGCAGGTACTCTAGAATCTGAAAATGAGCTGATTATATGAGTTGTCATTGGAGAGCCAGGTTCAAACTTCACCACAAAGGACCCCCATGTATAATTTGCACATACTCAGGTAGAAATTCTTTCCATAAGATTATGTTTGTGGACTAATTGCTGGGGGAACTCACTAGGAAATTGGGTATAATAAATGCAGTGTGCCAAAAGCCAAGCATAAAAATGTGAAGAAGGCACTGGAAACTAAAGGCATGTAGACATCATCAGGCAAACCTGTTTACATACAATGTCCATCAAAAATAAGGTAGGGCGTACAGAGATGGCACAGGAAGCAGGAGGCAAGAGAACCAAATGAAGATCTTAAATGCAAAGGCTGCATAATAAAACATATGCCTGAGATTTTGTGCATGTTATGAATGCAAGAGATTCAGAAATGCTACTCAGGTTGAGTAATGTTGAGAGTAATCCACATCTACAATTAGGCTTTAGCATGTGGGGTAGAAAGAACAACTTGGTTCTCCAGGAATTCAAGAGACAATACAAAATGGGTATGGTTAGAACAAACCTGGAACAGTGATGATGGCACTGAAAAAGAAGATTCATGAGAGCCTAACAACATGAGAAAATGGATGAGACAAATATATCCACATATTGGGAATAGCACAGTTGGGCTTTATTCTGGAAACCTTACCATATTAAGCAAGGAAGGAACTTCACACTACATCACTGAAAAAAAATTTTGTGAGGCAAGGAAGAAACCTAAAGGCAAGAATAAAAGCACATAACACTAAGGAATACTCTATAATGTTTTCCCTCAAATTGCAGTCTTGTACACCACAGAACTACTTCACAAATGTCTCAACACTCAGACAGACCTCCAAAGTACCTTAAGAATCATTACTCAAGGGAGCTGTCAAAAGGCTTTTTACATATTATTTCATGGTCACATGGTTTAAATTGAGGTTCCTTCTTCACAAATGATTCCAGATTGTGTCATATTACCAAAACAAAGGCTGTAATTGGGAGGCTGTATCATACCTAGAAGAAGAATGGGGGAGCATGTTCTATATGATACTGAAATCTGATAAAAAATTTATGCAAGATTCCAAGCTTAAGAGAAGCCAGAAAAATACTCTGAGAGTTTCAAATCCAGGCAATCTAGTCCCGAATCGGTACTCCAACAGACCAGTCAGGTGAAGCATAGTCAGCTAAGGATGACTCAAAAAATTGAGTTTTTATTTGAGAATTCTAAGCAGGTAAGTCCAGTGCAGCTGCTGTGTAACCATGAGGTTGCCTGGGAATAGGAGATGACACTGTAAGACAAGGCTCATAATTGCCAAAATAGGATACCCATGGGTTATCTGTAGATATTTTCCTTGAGCCCCACCAATGGGGACTACTATTATGGCCTAACTACTCACTGAAATCACCAGGATATTGGGTCTAAGAGTGAATGAATGAAGCCAATGATAAAAGTATAAGGAGGGCCCTAGAAGTCCAAGATCTGTAGATATCATTATCCATACTGCATACACATATTGTTCATCAAAAACAGTTTTGGTTATCTAGACCAGCAAATGTAGCAGGGTCTAGAGAACCAATTGAAAATTTAGATACTAAAGCTCTACAATATGATCAGTGTCTTTGGTTGTGTTCAAGATTTGGACAAGAAAGATTCAGTGAAACTATTCAGGCATGATGTTTATATGAATTTGCATCAAGCGTTACACGTTAGAGTGTGTGGAGGAACGGGGATTTTGGGTCTCCAGGAATTCAAAAGTAAATGCAGAATTTGTGTGAACTGAACTATCCTGGCACAGTGAATATAGCACAGGAAGTTGAACTTCTGGAGAGGTCACCAACAGTGAAAAATGACTGAGCTGTATGTCCCTCAGTATAATGAGAAACAGTGGTGCTTCATTCTGAGAAACCTTACCATAGTAAGCAATGCAGGAACTTCAATGTCTATTACTCTGAGGACACAGATCAGGAATCAAGTAAGAAATCTAGGTGCAACTAGATGCAAATATAGATGTATCTTTATCCTACAACACAGAACCATATTTCAAATCTTGGTAACACCCATAGTGTGTTCCACACTACCATGAGGATTTTTACTCCAGTTAGCTCTCAAAATGCTTTTTAAAGTCAATTTTATGGAGGAGTGATCTCAGGCAATTCTAGAATGTGTCATGTTAACATAAAACAAAGCATGATGGGCTAGTATTTGTGAATACTAAACAGGGAAACCCAGTGCAGGTTGTCTGTAACATGAGGGAGGCCTGAGAATAAAAGAAGGAACTGGAAGGCATGGTTCAGACTTAGCAAACAAGGACACACACTTGAAATCTGGAAATACTTATGTAGGACTCCTGCCACTGTGACTATACTTTTAGACTCACTATTAGAGCTGACTCACCAGGATAATTTGGGGCATAGCTGAGTGCTTGGAGCCAAGCACATTATGGTGAGCAGGAAACTAGAAAAAAGCTTATTGAGACCTCTTCTTGCAAACCTGGTATGTACCCTGACCATATGAAACAGGCCTGGCAGTGTACAGATGGCAAAGGAAGGTATCGGCTGTAGAAAAAAATGAAAAGTTTAGATGAGGAAGATGCATGATAAGACCCATGCTTCGGGTTGTGTGGATGTTGTGGACAGGCAGTTTCTAGGGAAACTAGATAAAGTAGGATAAAGATACAGTTTCTAGGGAAGTTATTTAGACAAAAGTTTTAAGCGAAGTCTGCATATACATTTATTACTTACAATGGACTATAATGCATATCTTAATTCAATAGGCATTATAAAGAAAGAATGCAGGTTTTGTGTGACCAGAGTTTCCTGGCACAGTGAAGATGGCATGGAAAGTCAGATTCTGGAAAGCTCACCAACAAAAGACAGTAACTGCATTCTACTTCTATAAACATTTAGAACATTACAATTAGACTTAATTCTGGAAAAATATATCCTGGTAGCAGTGCAGTAGTTTCACTGTCCATTTGTAAGGGAACACATGTCAAGAATCAAGTAAGAAATCTAGAGGCAGGATCACAAGTGGATACCATTAAGGAGGACTACATAATGCTTTGCACTTCACTGGTATTTCAGGTTGCCTTCTTGAACAATCCCAAACCAACACCAAAAACATTACAACACCCAAAGATGTCTTAGCAGTACCATAAGAATCATACCTCAGAGGAGTTCTAAACAGGCATTTCTACACACAATTGCATGGAGTAATGTTCCCAAATGAAGTTCCTTCTTCTCAGATGAATATACATCATACAGGAAGACCATATAGAATCTGGAAATCTTGGGTAGGCCTCCTGCCATTGGGACAATACTTGAGGACTCACTACTGGATGGAACTCACCAGGAAGTTGCCTGCAGAGGTTTACTTTTTATTTTTGCCAGAAGACAAGCATGGAAGAGTGAGCAAGACAGTGGGAAATCTATAGATTTGGCCTGTAAACAAAGTATGAAACTAGTCCAACATGAAAGGACTGGGAGTATAAAATCCAAAAACAAATCTGTGGTCTACCAGACCACCTGAAGAAGATAGATGCAGAATTTACATGATAGGACATAGGCTTGTTGTTTTTTAGGGTTTTTTTTTTTTGCATGATAGGGACCTGAGAGACAGAGGGAATATATTTGGCAATGGAAAGTGCTGAGAGTATTCTGCATCCAAAGTTAGGTATTAGCTTCAGCAGTGTAGGTGGAATAGGTATGTTCATTCTTCAGATATTCAAGAGAATGGTGTAGTAAGAGTGTGACCAGAACTATCATAGCACACTGAAGAAAACTTCCGGAGAGCTCACCAACAAGAAAAATGTCTACACTGAGTTACCACATATTGTGAGCAACCCAGTTGATCTTAATTCAGGGAAAACTTACAAGAGAAGGCAGGAACTTCACAGTCTATCAGTAAGAGAACAGAGGTTAGTAATCAAGGAAGAAACCTAGAGGGAAGAACTGAAGTAAATACCACTCAAAATACTACTTAACACTTTGCAATCCATAGGTACTTTGATTTCCCTTGTTAAAAAAAAAAAAACCTCAAAGCTTGGTAACAATCACAGAGGACTCCACACTTAAGTATGAATCCCTACTCATAAGAGTGGTCAATATATTTCTCTACAGATCATTATGGGGAGGAATATTCCCAATTAGTGTTCCTTCTTCTATGATGACTCTAGATTGTGTCAAGAAAACAAAACACAAACAAACATGGTGAGTCTCTATCACACCTGGCAGAAAAATGTGGCAGCACAATCTACATGGTACTGAATCAGATAAAAAGTTGATGTAAGGTTATAGTGCTAATAGGATTCTGAAAAAGTTTAGGATACTAAGGGCTAGTCAAACTTTGTCAGAACTGGAAGTACTGCAAATGGTTCTAGAAAAGCATGAACTAGAACTATGCACAGCTCAGTACTGTAATTGTATCTGGGAGTACTAAATTGAGAAGCAAATGCTGGTGATATGTAACCTGGTGGTGTACTAAAGGGCTAATTTAATAATTGTCAACATGGGAATCCCATTTGTAAGATATATATTTACCTACACCTCTTTGCATAAATTGTACAATTGTAAACACACTATTGGGGGAACACAACTTCAAATTGAATGTAGGGCTGGGTTTCTGGAGTCAAATAATGAGTTAGCTTTGTTTGGGATGGCAAATTGTGTATATCTCAACATGCATACCAGGTAAGTGTCCTATCCAAGAAAAACAGGATTGGAAGTGTAGAGTTTGCAAAGGAAACTGGGGACTAGACAAGCAATGGAATAATTTTAATACAGAAGCTGCATGATTGTTTTAGGTATGAGTTTTTCTGCATGGTGTGGGAAGAAGTGATTCAGGGAATCTATTCCTTGAAATGTGTTGAGTGAAATCTTTATCCAGAGGCAGGCCTTCATATGTGATGGTAGAATAGGTATCCTGCTTGTATAGAATATTGATACATAGTAAATAATCGATTTGACCAGTACTATCCCCAACCCAACCCCCTCTTTCCTCCCCTGGTCACTCTCTGCATCCCCACACCACTCCCTTTTAATAATTCTCTTATGTGACATTTGTCAGAAATTCACGTATATTCATCAGAAATTATGCAAACAACTATGTCTCACTTTGTGCTTGTCATGTTTATGCAACCTGTAGTTTACCTGTACTTTGGACTGCTACTTCTTTTCAGCAGTATCTGAAAACATGACCATGGCCTGCAGAGTTTATGATATGAAAACAAATAAAGGAACACACTTGATATATATTAGCACCTCTTGATATTACTGACCCTTCTAGGAAACCCATACAATGACTATCCTCATTTTAAAACTAGGGAAACCACACAAAGTATAATTCATATAATCATTTTCAGAAAGAGTTAAGAATGTAAAACACAGTGGACTCTTCACAGTCCTCACAAATTGTGTTTCCAGCACGTATGATTTTTCAGAAAGATTGACTCACATAAAAATTATTAGCTTCAGACAACCTCCACTGCAAACCCCACCTGGTAATAAAGATGGAACCCTCAGACATTCCAAAAACAACTAGACATGTCATCATCAACTGCCAAGAGGCAGTACATTGTAACATCTGTTGCATGACCCCTGTGCATAAGCAACAGTCCCTATAAAGAACCAAGGATTTTTTCTCAAGCCCCACCATTCTTCCTCCCCAGGCAGTCTCTGCATCCTCCTCACCAATCCTTTTAATAAACATCCTATGTGAGACTTCTCAGAATCTGACACCTAGTTCCATCAGAAAGCATGTGAACAAATGGATAATCAATCACATATCAGTGGTTGCTGTACTTCCAATTCCTATGAAAATGAAATAGTTTAGTTAATAGAAACCTCATGGAAAGTATCAAATTGTAGCCTCTGTCTTTTCTAAGGAGACTAAAAGTTAATGACTGAAAAGTTAAGAGATATAACTTGAGAAATTCTGTTGATTCTATAGGTACAAAACTGAAAAAGTGAGTATAAGCAATGGACCAGTGTAAAAACATAACGATCCAGAGTATTTAATGTCCCTTGGATTTGTGAAACGTCTCTAAAACTGAGTTAATTTTGAAGCCATCCGTCAAACTGTTACGGTAATCCTTGAGGGATACAAAGAGAAGAATATAAAAAAAAAAACACTAAACAAGTATATAATTAAATAGAAAGAAAGAATATGTTTCACTTTAAAAGAAAATGACTTTATTGGAGACTTTGGTGTCACCTGTCCCTTAAACACAGATATAAATTTTATAGAAACAGACTGTAATTTCCCAGTCATTGGAGGATTTTGGTTTTGGTTACTGTGATAAATATTTCTGGATGTCAACTTGAATATTTATGAAATAACCTACAATCCTACTCTTCCAAACAATGTGGATTCAATTCTTAGCATCTACATGGTGGCTCTAAGTGTTGCCAATTCTAGTTCAAGGGCATAAACATGATACATATACATACAGGAAGGCAAAGCATCTATGTGCATAAAATAAAGTAATTTAAAAAATAATATGCTTAAACTTATCTGCCTGCCTTTACTCCAGAATTCTGGGATTAAACATGTATTCTATTAGACTGGGCTATGAGACATTGAAGATTAGGTTCAGGGCTTTGTGCATGCTAAGGAAGTATTCTAATCTTCCAAGATTCTGCTTCAAACATTTTAAATAAATAATAGATTTAAGGTACAACTGAAGAATCTTTATATCTCATTCACCATACTTAAAGAGACATCTAACCAGGTGTGGTAGCATACACCAGTTGGGCCGTGTAAGGGTATGTTGGTTCTTGGGTGGGCATGGGCCTGGAACCCTGAGACTCCAAGGTAGAAATGGCAGGTGTTTGGCCATGTCCCTAGAATCCAGGGTCCAGACATGTGGCCTAATCTCCATTAAATCTACATCTTTCAGTCACATAGAATACAGCCCCTCCCAAAGGGCATAGGTAGAGCTCATGACTACTGTCCTCAGCCTCAAGAGATTTATATACTAATGAGTTACCTGAAGGCCAGATGGCATAGCCAATTAAGCATTCTTCTCCAGCTTCTCCCTCCCTATTTAACTAAGATCTGCCCTGAGTTTCACAGAGGGGTACACCTAGACCATCTTACATTCACCATCAACAACAAACGTCTGGAAACCCAAAGACTTTCTTGTGACTATTGGGGCCTGCCACCATGTGACCATGGAGGACCTCACTGCAAAGTCAGCCACCAGTCCATTGTGGCTTTTTTCCATATCTGGGGAGCAAAGTAAGCTCGAACAATAAAATGGCTGCAAGAACCAGGCTGCCTGAGTCAGCTAAGAAAGTATACTTCCTGAGAGGCATGGTACCTGAGCTCTCTCTGTTCCCCTTGCCCCTCTCAGCATGTCACACACTCACTGTCTCTGTTTTGCCTGGCATCCTGAGACCCTCAGAATCATGGCCAATCTTGCCATGTGAGCCTCATGTGTTCCATTTCAAGTTTGCTGTGCCCCTTCCCGCTAGCCAGTGGTGTCTGTGAGCTCCAAATAGAGATGTAGATACCTGAGTCTACTCAAGAGCTCTGTCCTGCCTTGTGGAAAAAGACAGAGTGAGAATTCCCCATGCTGGGTGGGGCACCACCAAGCTCACCCAGTTCTATGAGAAACAAATTCAGCAGGGATTCTAAGCTTCTCCCATGCTGAACTGAAGTTCCAGCCAGCTGAGCTGCATGGACCACCAACACAACAGAGATTCATGCTCACATGGAACACACAGACCTACATCAATTCTCACAGGTGGTAGAGAAAGCTTACAATGCCACCTTCAAGAGCACTCTTTCCTGGCACTCAAGAACCTCTCCATGAGGCAGTGAGTATCCCCCTGCCTGGTTCAAAGAACCTAGGCCTCTCCCTGTCTCTCTCTCATTCTCTTTCTCTCTGTCTGCCTCTCTCTTTCTCCCTCCATGTGTTATCCAGCTCAAGGGCAAGATGGTAATAGCTCTCTAGCCACCCACTCTGCCCATCGCCCCAGCTCCACAGAGGGCTCCTTCACAGATAATAGCTGTCCTTCAAGAAATATTACCTGCTGTGACACTCATTCTAATATTCATTTCCTTGGTTGAGAGACTCATTCTAGCAGCTGAGCCTCCTCTCTTTCTCTCTCTCTGTCTCTCTCTATCTCTCTCTGTCTCTCTCTGTCTCTTTCTTTCTCTCTCTGTCTGTCTCTGTCTCTTTCTCTGTCTCTTTCTCCCTCTGTCTCTGTCTCTGTCTCTGTCTCTGTCTCTCTCTCTCTCTCTCTCTCTCTCTCTCTCTCTCTCTCTCTCTCTGTAGTGCTGGCTCTAAACTCTAGTCCACAGTACCCCTCTCCCAGGAGTCAGTCTTTTACTTCCCCTACTCCTCAGTCATTTGCATTTATATCCTGCTAGAGGTACTGAGCCCAGCTGGTTTGCCTGAAGCAGTGGGTCTAAAAACCTGCATGTACCCTTCATACCTGTGTTCCTCACATTTTCTTTCTTGTGGCTAAAAATTCTTGGCTAAGCCCAGAAAAACTGCACCGCCTGGAAGCTTTCCCCAGGCCAGCTTCCATGTGTCTCCCTCCCACGTTTGGGTCAGTTTTACACAGACTTTCACTCCTTCTGAATCTGACTCTCCTATCAAACACCTATGTTTCTTGCATTGAGCCTTTCTTCAAGGTTAACCTTTCCTCTCCTTCTCTACATTTAAATTTTACCAGCTTAAAAAAAAAAAAAAGAACAAGGCAAAATGGGGCCTCTCTTCTGAAACACCAAGTCACCACACTGCAGAACAGCAACTGCATGGCAGAGTAAGTCCCTCACCCCCACTGCTTCTAAACCCATGACTAATGCTTTTCTTCTCTCTAACAGGAACACCTAAAACAACAGGGTTCTTGCTTTTCAGCCAAAAAGTTTCTTGGTTTTTTTTTTGTTTTGTTTTTGTTGTTTTTATAATATGTCCAACAGTTTTTTCCCAATTTTTAAGACTTCTTCAAGGTTCAAAAGTCATTTAATCTACTTGCAAAGGTCAAATCAACAATGATGATCACCATTTTTCAATCCTTAATTAACAACTAATTTTCTTTCACAGACAAACTGCTGCTGCCTATCCAAGATACACAATTAACATGATGTTGTTCTCTCTCAGCCATCCAAAAACAGACTCAAAGATACCTACTAGGACTAAAGTTTCCTCAAATACCTTTACCTTTCCAGGATCTTATTGACAGACCATGATGTGCTTGCTCCCAGGTGACTTAATGCTCAATACCCAGCCTTTACAAACATCTCCCTGCCTGAGATGCTGCTTCCCTGCTGTAGTTATCCTTCAGGTATACACAAAGATCCAGCAGAGACACTGCCATCTTCTGGAACCCGCCTGAGCTGCCAAGCTGCCTTCTCCCAGCCATCTAGTCTGACTGAAGACTTCAGAGACAAGCTGAGACTCAGAGACAGCACCAACTCCTGGAATCTGCCTAGCTAACTTCTCCTGGCTACCTCATCTGACTCAAGACCCAGAGATACATGAGAGACTCCAGAGATGCATGTCAAAACCCAGAGACACTCACTAAGATACAGAAACACATTCTGAGAGAGAAAACAAATCCAGACCCTCCAGTTACAGATAAACACTTTTTGCCAAAGTCAAATAGGTAAAGTTACATGTTAGTGAAGAAAACATGATGTGTATCTAGCAGCCGGTCTGCTGCAGTGTTTTTATCCCACATACCCCTTTAAACCCAGCACTCAGGAGATTTAAGATGGTATATTTATGCAAGTTTGAAGCAAGTTTGGTCTACTAAGCAAGAACCAGAATAGACTGGCCAACAGAGATAAACTCATGATTCAGAAAAAATTAAATTTTTCCCAGAAATTACTTGAATATGTTTGCACTGGATTTCAGATTTTAACAGAAAATATATGTTCTGTATACTTTAAAAATATAAATATTTTTAACATACTTTTCATGATTACAGATCTGCAAATTTAGTTATAATCCCAACTAATTTCAAGTACACTATTAACACATTTATGTGATAACAAAACACAATATTTTCAATCACTGAGAATCAGGGCTCCCATGACAGGCACACATGGATGAATGACTATTATTGATGCTATGGTATGTTTACAGGCATGAGCCTAGCATGGCTGTCCTTTGAGTGGCCCAACAAACAGGTGACTGAGACAGATACAGATACTTTCACCCAACCATTTTACTAAAGTCAGAGAACCCTGAGGTTGAATTAGGGAAACAATGCAAGAAGCTGAGTAGGAGGGTGACTCCATATGAAGACCAGCAGTTGCAATTAACCCAGACTCAAGATTTCTCAGAAATTTAGCGACTAACCAAGCAGCATACATAAGGTGGTCCAAGGCCGCAGAAACATATACAGCAGAGAACTCTCTGGTCTTGACTTAGTGGGAGAAGTTAAGCCTAACCCTAAAGATACTTGTGGCCCTGGGTAGTCAGGTGGCCTCTCTGGGGCATCCTTCTAAAGACATGCAGGAAGAAAGATAAGATGTAGAACTGTGTGGGAGGGCAGACAAGGAGAGGGACAAATGAGTAAATTGTAAAAAAATAAATAAATAAAAGTAATAATTTTTAAAAGAGGACATCATGAATTTTGCAGATAAATTTATGGAACTAGAAAATATCATTCTGAGTGTGGTAACCCAGAGCCAAATAGACAATAATGGTATGCCCTCACATATAAGTTTATATTAGCCATAAAGTAGAATATCAATGTTATTCTCCAATAAAACAAAGATGCTAAACAGAAAAAAACAAAAACCAAAGAGAGTATGCTTGACTCTCAGTTAGAACAGGGAGTAAAATAGCCATAGTGTTCTAATTATTATGTGTTGAAGTGACTATATTTCTGGTTCAATCTATGTTATGTTCAATGATCTCCTTGTACCTTAATAGATATATCTTAAGACATTTTTCCTCTATAATTTACTAAAAAGTATTTTCTGGGACATCTTCCTTTTTATCTGTAACTCGGCTCAGAATAGATAGGGTGCTCCAGTCCACCTCCCACAAACAGAGACAGCCTGACTCCCACAAGGTCTAACATAAACAGGGTCACAGCTAACAAACCTTCAAAGAAGAGCTATCATCAACAATCCTCAAACTATTCAATAAAATAGAAAGAGAAGGAACACTGCTTAAGTCATTCATGCTCAACTTTATATAGAATAACAAACAAAAAAGTATATGCACCCCAGTAGAGCAGAGACTAAATAAAAGGCCACACAGAAATCAACACAATGGGATCTATACCATTCACAGACACCAAAGGCCTACAGTATTTCTGGTGTCAGGCTGTGATTGAAGACAAGAAACTAGGATTGATATTCTTTTTTTTTTTGTTATTGGATTTTTTTTTATTTACATTGCAAATGTTATTCCATTTCCTGGTTCCCATTCCAGGAAACATCCTATATCATCCCCCCTTCCTTTGCTTCTATGAGGGTGTTTCTCTACCCACATACCCCAGCTTCCCCACTTTCATCCACCTAGACTGGGGCATCAAGCCTTCAAAGGACCAAGGGTCTCTTCTCCCAGTGATGGCCTACAAGTTCATCATCTGCTACATATGCAGCTGAAGTCATGGGGTCCCGTCATGTGTACTTTATGGTTGGTGGTTTTGGTCCTGGGAACTCTGAGAATCATTATTGTTTGATATTGTTGTTCTCTGAATGGATTACAAACCCCTTCAGTCCTTTCTCTAACTCCTCTACTGTGGACCATATGCTCAAATAATATCAAAATAACCCTAAGATTCTACCTCATGCCAATCATTATGACTACAAAAAAAAAACTCAGGTGCCAGCAGATGCTGTCTAGGATGAAGAGAAAGAGAAACATTCCTCCATTGCTGGTGAGATTGCAAGATGGTATAAACACTCTGGAAATCAGTCTGGCCGTTCCTCAGAAAATTGGAGATTGTATTTATTGATGACCCAGCTATACCACTCCTGGGCATATGCTCAAATTGTCTCAATATATAACAAGGACACATGCTATACTATGTTTATAGCAGCATTATTTATAATAGCCAGAAGCTGAAAAGAACACAGATTATCTTTCAATAGAGGAATGGATACAGATAATGTTGTATATTTACACAATGTAGTACAGATCAGATATTAAAAACAATGATTTCATGAAATTCTTAGGCAAAAATCTGTACCTAGAAAATGTAATCCTGAGTAAGCTATACCAATCACAAAAAAACACACATGGTATGGAATTCATGATAAGTGGATATTACCACAAAGCCAGAAACACCCTTGATACAATTCACAGATCAAATGAAACTATAGAAGAAGGAAGACCAAAGTGTGGAACATTCAGACCTTTTTATTAGAGCAAACAAAATACTCATGGCACAAATAATGGAGACAAAGTGTGGTGCAGAAACCTAAGGAAAGGCCACCCAGAGTTCTGCCTACCTGGGTATCTATCGCATATACAGTCACCCATCCCAGACACTATTGTGGATGCCAAGAAATACATGATGACAGGAGCCTGATATTCCTATGTCCTGAGAGGCTCTGCAAGAAAGTTATAAATACAGAGGCAGATACACACAGCCAACCATTGGACTTATCACGGGGTATCCAAAAAAGAAATTAAAGAAAAGACTGAAGGAGCTGAAATTATTTGCAACTTCAAAGGAAGAACAAAAATGTTAACCAACCAGAAACCTCAGAGCTTTCAAGGAATATACCGCCAACAAAAAGTACACATGGAGAGACTCATAGCTCTACCCAGAAATATAACTGAGAATGTCATTTTCAGGCATCAATGGGAGGAGAGGTCCTTGACACTAGGAAGGCTCCATGCCCATTATAGCAAATGCAAGTCCGGGAGTCTGGAGTGGGTGGGTGGGTGGAGGAACACTTTCATAAAAACTGAGTGAGGGCAATTGTTGCTGCCCAAGCTACCCCACTTTGGGCACCAAAAATATTGAGAGCTACAGTGCCCCATTCCAGGTGCCCAAATTGTCAGGGACCGCTTATCAATATTGGAACCGCCACTCCCAAAAGCCTTGGGTGCTAAATTGTTAGAGCCCACACTGCCCCAGGCTGCTCTGATCTGCAGGCCAGGGTTCAGCAAGAGAGAGAGTGAGGACGGAATTGAAGAATGGAGATCAGACAGAGTGTGATTCAATCCCGTTTGTTCTTCAGTCTCTCTTCCTACTCCAAGTCCCAAGTCTTGAGTTCCTAGTCCCTAGTTCCTAGTCCCTATTTCTCTTTCCAAGTCTTGAGTGTCTAAGGCCGACTAACTAATACAAGAATCTAATGCCTAATATCTAATGTCTAATATCTAATTGCCTGGTGTCTAATTCTCTGTCTCAGGTGTCTAACCCTAATGTCTAATGCCTTTCCAAGTTCTTCCTCTGAGTGCTAAGTGCCTAATTCTTGATGCCTAATACCTAATAATCTCTTCTGTCTGCCTCTCACCTTTTATATGTCTCACTTCTAAGCCAAACCTTTAAGTCCCGCCTTTAAGTCATGAACTTAGGTTTTGTCTCTAAATCTGATCTGTAAGACATGCCCTTAAGTCACACACCTTTAAATCTCACACACCCAAGGGAAGATCCTGGGTATCTAAAACAAGATTTTATTAGAGTGTGCTCAGCTGTTGTAAACTATTGTAATCAAGTTGCATGTCAGGGTATATGGCTTAAGATGGCTGTGAGGATGATAGCCACCTTCTATCGGCTCCCCACAGGCAAAGCCATTGGGGTATGCTGAGAGGAAAAAAAAGTATATTATTTGAAATGTAAATAAAGGAAATATCTAATAAAATTAAGAAAGAAAAATAAGAAAAAAAAGAACAAAAGAAAGAAAGAATGAATGAATGAAAGAGAGAGAGAAAAAAGAAGGATTGAAAGGAAAAAAGAAAGGAGAAAGAAAGAAAGAAAGAAAGAAAGAAAGAAAGAAAGAAAGAAAGAAAGAAAGAAAGAAGGGAAGCTCATGCAGGAATGGCATGGCAAGTCCTAGCCTTGGAGCCTTGGGAATATTGGGTTGGAATTCAGTGAACTCATCCAGAGAATTTCAACAGTAAAATCTGGTGCAAGGTCAACACATCAAGAGGTACACCTGATACTGTGATAGAGCAGGTGGAATTATCTATGGATTTTCTCCCCATGGGGAAACAATTGCAACAGAACAATGACCAGAGTAGTTCTTGGAATGTTCTAAATGAGACTGAAGGATAACATTCTGAAACGATTAGCAGGGAACATGGTTTGCATTATGACTATGCAGTACTCTTGATGTCTGTAGAAAGCACTGGAGGAAAATGATCTTGGAGATTATTTCCAGATATATTCATCTAACCTAGGACTGGACAATGCATAGAAGGTCCACATTGGCTTTTGGGTAGAGGATCAAGAGGAAAACAAGATATAGTTGGTACAGGATTAGAAATTACCCTCATATTATACTGGACACACTGTATTCGTTTTCAAGGGATCAACAAAGAATTCCACTAAAAGAGGTCATAGACAGGAGGCTATATATGGGAGTGTGAATATGATGGCAGCAGCTAATATTCTTAAAGGGTGTTCCAGTGAAAAAGTAGTCTGATCTATGCTGACAAACCTAGGCAATTGATCACAGAGATGAACAGGTATATGTGGTGCTGGGGCACTAGCCAGGCAAAGCATCTCTGTTACAACAAAGATACCTGGAAGACAAGAAAATTTTGTGGGAGAAAACAACATGCACAGTTCACTAATACAATGTGCCGAATAATGGGTGACTCTGGAATTAGCTCTATGAGTGTAGATACCCTGGGACAGGAGATTTCTGTAGCCCCTCAATAGGTAAGTCCAGTAAAGATTTTATGTAACCAGAGCAATGCCAAGGAATAGGGCCATGGAACTGGAAGCAGACATTTTGAGGACAATCATCATCCTAACAATGTATTTTCTGTGCCCACAGAGTTATGAGTGGGCAATGTACCAATGGCCCAGGTAGGCATGGTTGCAGAAATAACCAGTTAATAAATGTTATCACAGTTGATGAGTGATCATGACATTTAATCCCTGGAAAATGAGAACAGCTCTGTCTTGTTAGGTTAGGAGCAGTCCATGTGTCACATCTGATGGGAGTTCTGTGCATGGGCAGCCAGGCTTGGACAAAGAGTGCACATGGTGCAGGGAGGATTATATCTCTGGAATTCAAGATGGAAAGCCAGCTATGGTAGTGTGAAGAAGGTTGATCTTAGTAGGCTCATAGACTTAAAGTCTAGGTAACCAGAATTTGGCACTGTTAGAGAGGGTGTCATTTTTGGAGGAGGTGTGGACTTGTTGGAGAAAGTGGATCATTTTGAGATGGATATTCAGGTCTCAAATGCCCAAGATATGCTTTCTGTGGCTCATAATTTTCAGCTTCTGCCTGAGGATCCAAATAAACATACCTACTTCTCAAGAATCACTTCTGGCCACAGAGCACTCCCTTCTGGCCATGAGGAAACAGACTAAATGTCTGAACTTAAAGACAGCCAAAATTAATGATTTTCTTCATATGGGTTGTTGTGGTACTCTCTAGAACTGCCAAGAGGTTTTGCCCTTTCCCATTGCCTCTCATTTGCTAAAGCATTAAATTATATTCCTGAAGCAAATTTCCCATGTCTAGTCTCTTATGTGGAAAATGGATTGCTCCTAGGAGTGGTCACCAAGGTCCAACCTCAAAAATAACAAGGTCCTATGTGTGTCCTTATGTGCACTTAGAGCATTCTTGGTACACTTAGAAGATGCTCTCTGTTCATCCAGACATAGTCATTACAAATTAAAGATGTTACAGTTGTGCTTGTCTTGGGGAGCTCACCAGGAACGTCTGTACAAGATTCATGGACATAGCTATGCCTGGGAGTATTAAGACGTTGCTAGCACATAGGTCTTAGAACACTCAGAATTCAAACCAGTACTAGAACTATGCAACAACACTTAGACACTGACAAGATGAGATAGAGTTGGCAGGCTTTGATTTTGTAAAAACATCTTGAATTTTTTGGCAGTACCTTAGTGACCAGCTGTAAGTCTATCAGAGTCTAGTTATGAGACTGTAATAGGACATTATGGGCAGTTGTGTAGGTATAGCCAGAATATCATCTGGCACCTGATTGGAGGGGCTTCAGCAATTGCTTGACTGAGCTAGATCTGGGAGGATGAGGAAGGTTGTCCCACAATTCCTTGAAGCTCATAGGCAAGTATGGCAAGATAGGTGTTTATTCAGAAGTATATGTGGGAATGAAGAGATGGCACAGACAATCTATATTTAGGCAGTATTTAACAGAAAATGCAAAGTAGAACTTCTACAGAAGAGATAGTTTAAGGACAATAAGGATGGTGGTACGTTGGCCTTGATTTTACAATGTAAATCTTCTGTAGTATTTGATCATCTGAAGCTGAACATTGGAGCATCTGAAGCATGGACTGAAGCTGTAGGGTGTTTCCAGGTCTTGTGATCCATCAAACTGGCTATGCAATCTGTGAATCCAGATTAAGAACATGAACAGTTGAGATGGTGACAATTTGTTTGTTTCTTGGTGAACTGGCTTGAGAAGCTTTACAGAAGATTTATGACTGGAGTTAAAGTTAGTAGTGAGTGGTACCCAAGCTCCAAAACAATGCCTCTAAGAAAAGCCAATCTTTCTTCAGAACATCTTTATCTAAGCCTAGACTTTATCAATGGTGCATGAGAGCTATTCTATGTGTTTCTGTCATAGAAAAATTTTACCTGTGTTAATCTGAGGAATTGAACAGGAAAATCAGAATGTTTACAAGGCATTGGCTTCAAAAATAGCCCTGACATGTGGAAATGGTTCTAGCAGGACCATCGAAGAAAATTTGGTTTCGGGACTACTTGACATTAGAAAATCATGATTGTCCTGAATCTTTGGAGCTCAACAGGTAAGGCCCAAGTAGTACACCCATGAAAAGAGAGCTAGACTTTAGAGTATAAAGTTGTCACAATCAGGCTTGGTCATGGGAGAAATTCCCCCCCCCCAAATATTCAAGGTACCTCTTATGTGACAGGAGTTACATACTTGACACAAAGGAACTACACTTTCAACAAAGATTATGATGACAACAAAATGAAGCATATCATGGTCAGAAAGAATGCACAGAGCAGAAGTTGGTGAGTATTAGACAATAATAAACAGAGAAATGCAGTGCAAGTGCTCTAGGACCCAGGGAATGCTGGTAATAGGAGATGTCACTGGAGGGACACTTTCAAAATTGCCCACAACGGAACCCCATGTGTAATCTGCACATACTTAGCTAGAACATCTTTCATTAAAACTATAGACAAACTAGTGCTAAAAACTCACCAGAAATTGTGTACAATGCTAGATTCCTGAAGTCAAGCTCAAAAGTATGAAGAAGGCACTGGCAGCAGAGATTTGTAGATCTCTTCATGCAAACCTGGGTAACACACTATCCATAAAAACAGAAATGAAATGTTGGGATGGCACAAGATGCTGGGGACAAGAGAACCAAATGAAGTACTTAGATACAAAAGCTATATAATATTACATAGGCCTTTGATTGTGTGCATGGTATAGATGGGAGAGATTCAGAAAACTACTCAGGTAACAATGTTAAGAGGAATCCACATCCACAATTAGACATTAGCTTCTTTGTGTAGAAAGGATATATTGGATCTCCAGAAATTTAAGAGGAAATACAAAATGTCTGAGACCAGAACTAAACTGCAACAGTGATGATGGCACTGGAAAGTAAGGTTCATGTGAGCACACAAACAAGAAAAATTGTATGAGATAAATATATGTTCACTTATTGGGAATAGAATAGTTGTGCTTAATTTGGGGAAACTTACCATATTAATCACATTTCATCACTGAGAGAACAAATTTTATGAGTCAAGGAAGAAACCTATAGGCAAAAATAAAAGCACATAACACTAAGGAATACTACATAATGCTTTGCCCACAGAAGCTACCTCAGCTTGGCACTTGTCCAACACAGAATCACTTCTGAAATGTAACAACACTCACTCCAAACTACCTCAAGAATCATTACTCAAAGATCTGTAAAAGATCTTTGTTCAATTGACTTTATAGGCAAGTGGTTTAAAATGAAGTTCACTCTTCTCAAATGATTCTACACTGTGTCATGTTACCCAAGCCAGGCCATCATTGTAAAGCTCTAACACACATGGAAGAAGAATATGGCAGCATGGTTCACATGGTACTGAATCTGATGAAAAAAAAGAGGCAAGATTCCAGTGGTAATAGAATCCAAACATTCTGAGTGTTTCAAAGCCAGGCAATCTTTGTCATAAATGGTGATCCAGCAGATAGTTCTGGAGAAACACTGTCTTGGAAAATGGACATAACTTTATTGATGTTTTATTTGAGAATTCTAAACAGGGAAGTCTAGGGCAGCTGCTTTGTGACCAAAGGGATGCCCAAGAATAGGAGAAGACACTCGAGTGCACAGTTCAGTTATACCATCATAGGAAACTCATGTGTAATCATTAAATTCTTAGCTAGGCATGCACCAATGTAGACTACTATTGTGAACTCACTACTTACTGAACTCACCAGAAAATTGGATTAATAGATGGATGAGGGAAAACAAGCATGGAAAGGTAAGGAGGGCAGTAGAAGTCCAATCTCTGTAGATCTCATCATGGGTAGAGTGTATGTATCCTGTCCATCATAAATCGGACAGAAAATGTAGAATCTGAAAATGAAGCAGGATCTGGGGAAACAACAAAAGATGTTAGAGACTAAAGCTACATGATCTCTTCTACACCTGGTATTGTTTTCATGGTGTGGACAGGAGAGATTCAGTGAAACTATTCAGGAAAGTTATTTATACAAATGTGCATCCAGTATTAGACCTAACAGTGTGTGGATGGAATGGTTATTTTTGTTTTCCAGGAATTAAAAAGAGATAATACAGAATCTGCATGACCAGAAGTATCGTCGTGGCACAGTAAAGATGCCACAGGAAAGAAAACTTCTTGAGAGTTCACCAACAATGAACAATTACTGAGCTGTGTGTCTCCCAATATAGTGAGAAACAATGGGGTTTTATTCTGGAAAAACCTTACCATAGTAATCAGGGCAGAACCTTCACTCTTCATTACTGTGAGTACACATATCAGGAATCAAGTAAGAAATCTAGAAGCAAAAATAAATGAAGATACCACTTATTAATAATGCTTTGCAGTCAATAGGCAACTTGTCTTCCCTTTGTCTACAACACAGAACTAACTCCTACATCTTGGAAACACACATAGTGTGCTCCACACTACCATGACAGTCATTACTACAGTTAGCTGTTCAAAGGCTTTTTACAGACCGTTTCACAGAAGAATGTTCACAGATGACTCTAGATTATGTCACATTAATACAAAACAAACCATCTTCGAGAGGCTTTATCACATCTAGTAGAGGAATGTGGCAACATGTTCAACATGATATGATCCTGATGAAAATAATGCAAGATTACAAGGTTAATAGAATCAAGAAAAACATTCTGAGAGTCTCAAAATAAGACAATTTGTGTCACAACTGGTAGTCCAGCAAATGAGTCTAGAGAACCATGATCTTGATGTGTACACACAGAAGAGTTGTTTTGAGGAACACTAAAGAGGGAAGACCAGAACAGGTTCTATGTGACCTGCAGGAGGCCTATGAATAGAAGATGACACTGTAGAGCAAGTTTCAGTCATTGCCACAAATGAACAACTGAACCTTGTTTATGTATCATCTTGTTCCCAAGTATCATCTCCACAAACTTTGCTAGACTTGACCAATGGTGCTTACACTTGTGGACCTATAACTGGATTACTACAGCTGATACTGACTCATATTGAGTTTTGATAAGACAGATTCACATAGTGTTTTTCTGAGGAAAGAACCATTGGAGAACATGTGCTTTTCCCAGGGAGTATAAATACAACTCAATTGACAGTGACAGGGGCCTGCATTTCTAGCTTTACAACACCCAATTCCTTTTGCACAATTTGGAAAACAAAGGATTATACCACATATCATTTACACACACTCAGGGTTTCAATGTGCACTGGTTTTAAGTTCTGAAAGGCTGATTGTGTAATAACATGTTTATTGGAAATGATGTCAATTAGGGAGAAATCTGAATAAATTAAAGTTGATAATGCTTCCACACATGTTCACAATAACATGATAAAATTCTTTGCATAGTATAACACAAATCATGTTACTTCTAAAACACACAATCACACAAGACAAGCAGTTATAGAAAGAGCTAATAATACTTTAAAGGAAATGCTTACTAAACTACAAGAGAGAACATACTAAATAATGTTTTGTTAACACTAAATTTTCTAAATTTTAATGGAAAAAAATATGTACTGAGAGATATATGGTTATCAAAACCATAGAGGAAATAAACCAACCTATTTACTATGGGGTATTTCGACATTAAAATGGAAACAAGCAATTTTTTAAGGTGGGGATAAGATGCGGTTATTTTTATATATCTACAGGGAATAAAAAATTATGTTTAGCAACAAAACATAAAAACTATATCTGAGCAATGAGTTGTCTTATCAGCTGAGACAAGAATGTCTTCACAAAGAAAATAGCCCAGGTAAATGAAAGACTGTCACAGTTACTGATTTATCCATAGTTTGCATGCAAATTAACTTCAAATGGGCTAGCCCTAATGATTAATCCCACAGAGACTGGATAACCACAGAGACTGGACAATAGGTAGACAGGACTGACAGTACAAAGACTAGATAAACACAGAAACTGGGCAATAAATGCAACTGTTACATCTTTTTCAGACTACCACCGTTTTCCTTGGAAACCAAGAATGAAAATTCCTTGCCCCAATTCAGCAGGAATCAAATATATATATATACATATATATATATATATATATATATATACATATATATATATATATATGTATATATATATATATGAATACCATCATCCCATATACTTAAGTTGGTGTGAGTCACTTAGGTGGCTTGATGTGTTTTGTTTGTTATCATCTATGGTGGTGGTTTGTTTTGCTTAATTATTGTATATTGATATAAATTTAATCTGGGTTGCTCAATTAGAATATAGTAACAGAAATTTAAGGTATTTTTAATTATTGTATATTAGTAGAACATTAAAATAGTTTTTTTGAAATGTCATATACTAACAGAAATATAAGCATTTCATTTAATTGTTGAATATTCATAGAAATTTAAGGCTTTTGTTTACTGTACATTCATTGAAAATTTAGGTTTTTGTTTAACTATTGGATATTAATAAAAATTTCATGTCAGTTTGTTTGATTAATTCCATGTTTATAGAAAATTAACTTTGGTTTTTTATTGGATATTAATAAAAATTTAAAGATGGTTTTTTTGAATTAATGTATATTAAGAAAAATTTAGTGTTTTTGATTAATTATTATATATTGATAGGAATTTGAATAATTTTTAAGTTAGTATATATTAATTGAAATTTAAAGGTTTACTTTCATTATTGTATATTAAAATATATTTAAGTTGCTTTGTTTGAAATATTGTTATTAATAGAAATTTATGTTTTAAATGTATATTAATAGAAACTTACATTCATTTTATTTAAATTATTGTATGTTAATAGAAATTTAAAGTCTTTTTAAATTAGTGTATTTTAATAGAAACAAATTTTTTCTTTAAGTACTGTATGTATATAGATCTTTTATTGTTTTGTTTAATTATTGTATATTGATAGATATTTAAATGTTTTCTTTTATTGCATAGTAAAAGAAATTGACAACTTTTATGTATGTTAACAGAAATTTAAAGTCATTTTGTTTTAATTTTTGTGTATTAATAGAAATTTAAAATCATTTTGTTGGAAGCATATATTAATTGAAATTTAAGGGTTTATTTAATTAGTGTATATTTGTAGAAATTTGGTTTTTTAGTTATTTTATATTGATAGAAACATTAAATAATAATTTGAGTTATACTATGTTAACAGTAATTTATTGTTTATTTATTATTGTATTATAGAAAATTAAATGTGGTTTGTTTAATTGTGTATTAATAGAAATATATAGTTTTGCTTAATTTACATATTCATAGAAGTTTAAAGTTATTTTCTTTGTATTGTTTATTAAAAGTAGTTGAAATCATTTTGTTTAAATTATTGTATATTAATAACATTTAATGTTTTTGTTGGAGTATTTTGTATTTATAGAAATTTTGTTTTTGTTTAATTATTTTATATTAACAGAAATTTAAAGTCAATTTTTTGAATTATAGTAGTTTAATAGAAGCTTTATATTTTTGTTTAAATGTTGTATACTTACAGAAATTTAATATATTTGTTTAATTTTTGTATATTGATAGAAATTTAAAGTCAATATATTTGAATTAGAGTATATTAGTAAAATTTAGTGTTTTTTAATTACAGATTATTCCCTGAAATTTAAATTTGTTTTGTTTTATAGCATATAAATATAAATTTACACCTTTTGTTTAATGTTGTATGTTAAGAGATATTTATAAAGTCATTTTGTTTGAATTATTGTATGTTAATAAAAATTTAAAGTTTATGTTTAAGTATGGTATATTTATAGGATTTTATGTTTTTGCTTAATTATTACATATGAATGGAAATATATCATCAGTTTATATGAATAAAAGTATATTAATAAGAATTTAGTATTTTTAATTACTGTATATTGATTTAAATTTAAATTTGTTTTATTGCATACTAATAGTAATTTTACAGCTTTTGTTTAATATTTTATATTAATAGATATATATAAATCATTTTGTTTGAATTATTGTATATTAATAAAAACTTAAGGTTTATGTTTAAATATGATATATTTATAGGAATTTATGTTTTGCTAAATTATTTTATATTAATGGAAATTTATAGTCAGTTTGTATAAATTATAGTATATTAATAAGAATTAATATGTATTTTATTTTTAATAATAATATTTTTAAATACCATTTATTGCCTGAAGTTTAAATTTGTTTTTTATCACATAGTTATACAAATTTAAAACTTTTGTCTAATATTGTTTATTAATAGAAATTTATAAATCATTTTGTATAAATTATTGTATATGAATAAAAATTTAAGGTTTATATTTAAATATGTTATATTCATAACAATTTTTTGGTCTTTTTAATTATTTTATATCGTTGGAAATTTAAAGTCAATTTATTTAAATTATAATATAGTAATAAGAATTTAGTATTTTTAATTACTGTTTATTACGTGAAATTTAAATTCTTTTTGTTTTATTGTATATGAATATAAATTTACACTTTATGTTTAATATTATATGTTAGAAGATATTTATAAAATTATTTCCTTTGAATTATTATATATAAATAAAAATTTAAGTTTTATGTTTAAGTATTGTGTATGTATAATAATTTTGTGTTTTGTTTAATTACTGTATATTGACAGAAATTTAAAGACATTTTGATGGAATTATTGTTTATTAATAGAAGTTAAAGATCATTTGTTTAAATTATTGTATATTAAGAGAAATTTAAGGGTTTTTTAAAGTATTGTATATTCGTAAGAATTTTATATTTTTGTATAATTATTTTATATTAAATGAAATTTAAATTCTTTTTTGAATTATAGTATTTTAATAGAAACATTTGTTTTGTTCAAATGTTTTATGCTTATAGAAATTTTATGTTTTTTTTAATTATTATATATTTTTAAAAATTTAAATTCAATTTGTTTAAATTACAGTATATTAATAAAAATTTAGTGTTTTCTAAATACTGTTTATTTCCTGAATTTTAAAGTTTTTATTGTATATTAATATAAATTTACAGCTTTTTTTAATATTGTATATTAAGAGATATTTTTAAAGTCATTTTTTCTATTTTTGTATATTAATAAAAATTTAAGGTTTGTGTTTAAGTGTGTTATATTTATAGGAATATTATGTTTTGCCTACCTATATCATATTATTGGAAATTTAAATTCAGTTTATTTAAATTATATTAATAATAATTTAGTATTTTTAATTACTTTTTATTGCCTAAAATTTAAATTTCTTTTGTTTTATTCCTTATTAATAGAAATTTACAGCTTTTGTTTTATATTGTGTATTAAAAGATGTTTATATAGTCATTTTGTTTGAATTATTCTATATTAATTAAAATTGAAGGTTTATGTTTAAGTATTATATATTTATAGAAATTTTATGCTTTGTATAATTATTGTATATTGATAGATTTAAAGTAATCTTGTTGGAATTATTTTTTATTATTAGAATTTAAACTCATCTTGTATAAATTATTGTATGTTAAAAGAAATTTAAGGTTTTTTTTTGAAGTATTGCATATTTATAGAAACTTTATGCTTCAGTTTATTAACTTTGTATTAATATAAAATTAAAGTTATTTTTTGAATTATAGTATATTAATAGATACTTTAGGTATTTGTTTAAATATTGTCAAACTTATATAAATTTTATATATTTGTTTAATTATTTTATATTGATAAAAATTAAAAGTCACTTAGAGTATATTAATAAAAATTTAGATTTTTTTAAATTGCTGTTTATTGCCTGGAATTAAAATTTGTTTTGTTTTATTGCATATAAATATAAATTTGCTTTTTAAAATACTGTATATTAATATATATTAATGAAGTCATTTTGTTTGAAATATTGAATTTTAATAAAAATTTAATTTTAATGGTTAATTATGGTATATTTAGAGGAATTTCATGTTTTTTTCTAATTATTGTACATTGATGGAAATATAAAGTCAGTTTACTGAAATTATACTATATTAATAACAATTTAGTATTTTTTAATTGCTGTTAATTGCCTGAAATTTAAATTTGTTTCATTTTATTGCATATTAATTGAAATTTACAATTTTGTTTAATATTACATATTAATAGATATTTATAAAGTCATTTTGTTTGAATTATTGTGTATTAATAGAAATTCAAGGTTTAAGTGTTGTATATTTATAAGAATTTTATGTTTTGTTTAATTGTATATTGAAAGAAATTTAAAGTCATTTTGTTTGAATTAAAATATATTAATAGTACTTTAATGGCTTTTAATTATTGTTTCTTGACAGAAATTTAAACTTGTTTTCTTTTATTGCATATTAATAAACATTTATTGGTTTTGATCACTATTGTATGTCAGTAAAAATTTAAATTTCTTTCATTAATTCTTGTATAGTAATGGAAGATTTAGGTTTTTTAAATTATTGCATATTAAAAGATTTTGATATGTTTTGTTATTTATGTTGTTCAAAACAAAAAAAGTCAGTTTGAATTTAAGCATATTAATAGAAATGAAAAATTCTCGTTCAATTACTGTATATTAATAGAAGTTGAAAGGTTATATTTAATTATTAATATTGATAGAAATTTAATGTTGTTTTGTTAGACTGTTTTTGACAATATTTTACATAAGCTATTTATTTAAAAAGTGAAATTTTTATATTTTTCTATTGAATATAGAGCATTTATTTAAGAGAAAGAAAATTCTTTAACATAAAGAAGCATATTAACTGGAAACTTGTGGGTTCTTTGGAAAGTCACTTATAGCAAATGATTTTTGGATGGGTTACACATGTTGCTAAAGCAAACATGTGAAATGACACATGACGTTAAGATGAACCAATGCGATGGTAGAGGATGGTAGAAGGTTTTGCTTTCCCTTGCGTTCCTTAATGGCCACCATTTGTCTTGATGTTATACAAGGAAACACAAAAATAATTCTGGCAATATTATAAAGACTTCTTGCTGCTTCTACATACTCAGGCCAATTGTCAGAGTGATGTCAGACTCACATAGAGTTTTGCCAAGACAGAGCTACATGGTGTTTTGCTGAGCAAAGACCCATGGGAAGACAAATGATACTTAGAGGGACAATAAATACTACTCAACTGACAGTGACGAAGGCCCTTTACAACACTGTGTTGGTCTAACAACTTCTTCACAGTTATTCACTTCCTGGGGACAGACATTGTAGAAAACTTCTGGCATCCCTGTTGGGCCTGGTTACTCCTGCTGACTCATACCCATTTGGTAGATGCCTGGATGTTTCTACTGGATTGTGTCTCCACTGCCAGTTGGTACCTGCAGTGACCCAAGGCAAGGTGAGGAGATCACTGGAAAGAAAAGGATTGTTAAGTCTCATCATATATAACTGATGAGTACTTTGTCCATCAGAAACAGAACTGGGAGTGTAGAGATGACAAAGGAAGATAGGGTCTAGAAAAACAATTTAGGAATTTAAATGAAGAAGCTGAAAGATAAGACCTAGGCATGGTATTGTATACATGGTAAGGAAAGGAGAGATTCACTGAAGTCAATTAGACAAAGATGTTGAAAGAAATATGCATTCACAGTTAAGCATGAGTTTGTGAAGTGGAAAGGGTATCTTGGTACTCCAGGAATTCAACAAAGGTAGTGCAGGATATGTCTGACCAGAAGAATCCTGTCACAGTCATAATGGCACTAGAAGTGAAGCTTATGGATGGCACACCAATAAGGGACAATGCCTGGTCTGATTGTCTCCACATGTAGGGAACAACACAGTTGGGCTTAGTTCTGGGGAAACTTACATTATTATATAGAGTAAGCATTTTCCATCGTTGAGGGAACACAAGTAAGGAATCAAAGAGAAAACTGAGGGGCAAGAACTGGAAGAGACTCCACAGTGGAATACTACATAATGCATTAGAATGCAATAGTATCAATGCCCTCATCTGGTACAACCAGAGTAACCCAAAGTTTTACAACACCTACATAGGGATCCACACTATCCAAAGAGTCATTCGTCAAGGGATCACTCAAAGGGATCTTCTACACACCGTTTCATGGAGAAATACGCTCAACTGAGGTTACATCTTCTCAGGTGACTAGAGAATATGACAAGATAAATTGGATAATTTTTGAGTCACCACATATTAAGAACATCACTGTTGTTATATATCGGGGAAAACTTACCATAGAAGGCAGAATAGGAGATTCACTTTCATCAGTAAGAGAACAGAGGTCAATAATCAAGGAAGAATCCTAGCGGCAAGAACTGAATTAGATACTGCTAAGAAATGATACATAATTCTCTACACTCCATAGGTACAATGGAATGCCTTTTTGTAAAATGCAAAACCACTTCACAAAGTTTAGCAACAACCACAGGGGGATTATCACTTCTTGAAGAATCCCTACAAATGGGTGCTATAAACAGGCTTTTCTACAGGCAATTTCATGGAGGAATGTTCTCAATAAGGGTACCTTTTTCTCAGATGACTCTTGATTCTCTAAAGGGGACACAGCACAAAAGAAAATGGTGAGGCTCTACAACGCTTGGCAAAAGAATATGACACCATGGTCTACATAGTACTAAATCTGATGAAATAATGATGTAAGATTACAGTGTTAATATATCCTCACAAACAGTCTGAGATCTTCAAATTTTAGATATCTCAGTCAAAGATGAAAGTTCAGGAAATGTTTCTAGAAACGATTGGTCTGAATGTATGAACAGAGCAGAAATGAAGTTTTATCTGGGAATACTAATAAAGTTTGACCAGTACTAGTGTGATGTGATCAGCTGGAGGCCTGGGAGTAGAAGGTGGCACTGGAGGGCAAGTTTCAGACTTGCCAATGTAGGAAACCTATTTGTAATCTAAACATATTTACCTATACCTCTTCTCATGAGGGCTACAGCTGTAGGCTCTCTACTGGGAAACAAAAGTTTGAATTGGGTATAAGGCATATTAATCGGATTAAAGCTAAGGGGTAGCCTTCGTTGTGATGGTAAAGGTGTGTATACCAAATACATATAAGATACATCATCATCATTAATACCAGATATCTCTCCTGTCCATCAAAATCCAGATTGGGAGTGTAGAGTTTGCAAAAGAAACAGGGAACTAAAGGACAAGTGGACATAAGAAAATATACAACAGACATAATCCTTTGTTTTGTTCATGGTGTATAAAGGAGAGATTTTGGTGATCTGAAGGAGGACAGGAGCCATTACAAGGTCCCCTTTGATTGCTGGAGGTCAGGACTCTATTGTACCCTTGGCAAGATTAAAATCACCACAGCTCTTCTATACTTGGAGAATGGAGGAGATGTCAGGGGCAGCCCTGCTAATACATTGAAGGCCTAAAGTTAGCCATAAGCCTAAAACTAGCAATAGACCTGACATACATGCCTGCTAACACAGTCTTGTGTTTTTGAAACACATGGCTATAAACTATTATAAACAGGAAGCTTTTGTGGAAATCTAGCAGCCTGAGTAGTCATAGACCTTGTAAATAGGCAGCCTTGGTGGATAGTACCAAATTAGACAAGGACAAGAGAATCATAGGCAGAGTCATAGTGACCTGACCCCTGAACCTTCACCCAGCTGATACCCTGTTCTGAAAGATATCTGTACTCCCCTGAAAATCTATGCTCCTGTGTCATCCCCTTCCCCATAACCTGCATTTTTGTGTTTATAACCCCCATGTTAAAAAGTAAAAAGTATGATATGATAATAAAAAAATTAAAAGTAATAAAAAAAAGAAAGTTAAGATTCAGGGAGATGTGTTGAGTGAAATATGCATCCATAAGTAGTACCTAATATGTGAAGGTAGAATATAACAACACATATAGTATAGTATCTGTTTGACCAGAACTATCCTGGCATATTGACAATGGCATTGGTGGGGAGAATTCTGAAAGTTTCACAAACAAGAGACAATGACAGATCTGTAAGACTTCACATACTGAGAACAACACAGTGGGGACGACATTAAGGCAAATTACCTAATTGTCCAAGCAATTTTGAAGCTTCATGGTCCATCATTCAGAGAATAAAAGTCAGTCATCAGGGACAAACCTAGAGGTGAGAATTGAAGCAGATATTTCTAAGAAATAGTAAATAATACTTTGCATTCCATAGATACCCAAGCTTGCCTTCTTCTACAACCATGAACATTTTCTGAAAGTTTGCAACACCTACAGAGGGCTAACAAGCTTTGCTACAGGCCAAATCAAAAAAGAGTTTTCTCATTTGAGGCTCCTTCATCTCACATAACTCTAGATTTTGTCATGTCAACTGTGGGAACTGACAGAAGGTAGCTATCACCCTTGCAGCCATCTTGAGCCATAGACCCTGACAAGAGACTTGATTACAATAGCCTACAACAGCTGAGAACACTCTGATAACATCTTGTTTTAGATACCCAGTATTTTCCCTTGGGTGTGTGAGACTAAATGGCGTGATTTAGAGATAACACTTAAGAGCATGGCTTAAGGGCGTAACTTAGAGGCCTGTCTTAGAAGTGAGACATATAAAAGGCAAAAGGCAGACAGAAGAAGTGAGTTAAGTATTAGGCATTAGGTATTAGGCACTTAGCACTTGGAGAAAGAACTTGGAACTGGGAACAAGACTAGCAACTGGAAATAGGATTAGGTGCTAGGAACTAGGACTAGGAACTAGGGACTTGGAGAGAAGAAGAGAGACTGAAGAATAAATGGGATTAAATCACTCTTTTTTTGGTCTCCATTCTTTTTGTCAGCTGTAACTCTCTCTTGCTGAACCACAAACTGTGAACTGCAGCAGCTTGAGGCAGTGCAGGTGCCAACAATTTAGACCCCAAGCATGGGCTAGTTCAACTCTCAACATTTTTGGCACCCAACGTGGGGCAGCTCAGGCCTCAAAAGTTAATACAACACAAAAAACATAGTGACACACTATCACACAGTATAGAGAAATGTGGCAACAAAGTCCATTTAGTACTGAATATGATTAAAAAATGATGCAAGATTTAATAAAATCCTGACAATCTGGGAGCCTCAAAGCCAGGCAATTTGTTTCAGATATGGAAGTACAGACAATATGTATAAGGACGCATGGTCTGCAAGCTTACACACAGCCAAATTGGAGTTGTATTTGAAATACTAAAAAGGGAGGCCCAGTGGAAGTGATGTATGATCTGATGGAGGGCTAGGAATAGGAGATGGCACTGGAGGAAAACGTTGAGTCTTGTACACAATGGACAGCCATGGGTAATCTGCTCATACTTAGCTAGGCATCCTCCACATCTGATTACAATTCTATTGTCACTACTGAGGGAACTCACCAGGAAATTGAGTGAGGAACTGGGTGCCAGGAGTCAATCAAAAAAGGGCAAGAGTGGACTGAAATGCAGAGTTCTGTAGATCACATTACTCAAATCTGGTTTTTGCTATGTGCATCAGAAATAGGAATGGGTATGTAGAGATTGAAAAGGTAGCTGATAGGTAGAGTACCAACTGACAGAGTGAGATGTAGAGGATGCATGATGGGACAAAGGTCTTGTATTATGGCCATGGTGTAGACTGGAGGAATGCAGAGAAGCTATTATGGGAAAAACAGTAAACAAAGACTCTACTCAGCCTTACATCTTAGAGTACAGGGGTAAATTGTGTATCTTGGTTCCCCAGGAATTCAATAGAGATGTTGCACATCTGTGTGACTAGAAATATCCTGACATAGTGAAGATGGCACTAGAAGGGGTGGTTCTGAAAATCTCACCAAAAAGATTCAATGGCTGAGCTCTAGGCTGCCAATTATTTAGATCATTACAGTTTGGCTTTGTTATGAGAAAACTTACCATATAGTAAGCAGAGAAGGAACTTCACTTACCATCACAGAGAGAGCACAGGTCCAGAAACAGGAAGAAATCTAGAGGCAAGAAATGAAAGAGATACTAGTATGTAAATCCACACAGTATCTATAGGCATTTCCACTTGCCTTATTGGCCAAGGAAATCCAGCTCTCAAAGATGGGAAACACCCACAATGATCTCTATACTGCTATATGTATCATTACTAATCAGAGAAGCTAACAGATATTTATACAGTCACTCAAAGGGTAGGTTCAGAAGATTTCACCAAAAAGACTCAATGTTTGAGCTGTAGGCTTCCCATTATTTAGATGCTTACAGTTTGGCTTCATTTTGGGAAAATGTATCATAGTGAGCAGAGCAGAAACTTCACTTACTGTCACAGAGAGAGCCCAGGTCTAGACAAAGGAAGAAATATAGAGAGAAGAACTGAAAGAGATACCACTACATAATACTACACAGTACTTTGTATTCAATAGGTAACTACACTTGACTTATTGTACAATGAAAACCACCTACCAAAGATGGGAAACTTCCACAAAGGTCTCTACACTGCCATAATTACATTACTCACCATAGCTAAAAACAGGCATTTATACATTCCATTTCATAGAAAAATATTCTCAATTAAGATTCCTACTTCTCATATGAGTCTACATTTTGTTAAGTTAACACAGTAGAAATCTTGTTGATGATGGTTTATTATACCTATCAGAAAAATATGGCAGGGTGGTGATGAAAATGAGATGCAAGAGGACAGAGTAGATAGATGGTTAACAAATAGTTTGAGAGCTTGAAAGTCAAGAAATATTTGTAAAAACTGGAAGACCAACAAAAGGCTCTAGATAGAATTATCTGGGAGTGATCACATAGGAGAATTAGGCTTGTCTTTGAAAATTAAAAAAAAAGAAGTCCTAGTGGAGGTACTGTGTGACAGGAAGGAGTCCTGGGGATAGGTGAAGGCAATGAAGAGGAAATTTGCATTTGCACACAAAGGATTTCCATGTGTAATCTGCACATAATTAGTTAGTATTCCTCCCAGGACACGACTCTTAGGGCCTTACTACAGGGGGAACATCAGTGGAACAACAGTGAAAAGCTGGCTGTTGGAGACAAACATCATAGATTAAAAGAGCACTGGAAGGAAAGGTATACATATACAATAACATGCATACTTGGTATGTTCCACCTTGATCAGAAATAGAACTGGGACTGGAATATCAACATGGCAAAAGAAACTTGGGCTAGATAACCAAATGGGGAATTTTGATGCAGAAGCTGAATGATAGAAATAGTCCTCAAGCTTTGTTCAGGGTGCGGACTGAAGAGATTCAAGGACGCTATTTAGGCACAAATGTTGAGAGAAATCTACATCCAGACTGAGTCATTCATGTGTGGGGATACAATGAGTCTCTTGATTCCCCAGGATTTCAACAGAGAATGTATAGGATCTGTGTGTCTAGAGATATCCTGGAAGAATAACAAAGACTACTGGAAGGAGTGCTTCCAGAGATCCTACCAACAGGAGACAATGGCTGAGAAGCATGTATCCACATATTAAACACAGCACAATTGGACTTAATTCTGGGCAAACTCACCATAGTAAGAAGGGCAGGCTCTTCATTGTTCAATATTCAGAGAATGTAGGTCAGGAATTAGGAAAGAATCCTAAAGGCCTGAAGCTGTTTCCAATAATAAATAATACATACTGATTTGCATTCCATAGATACCTCAGCTTGTCTGCTTGTAAAACCCAGAAACAACTCCCAAAGTTTGACAACACCCAGTGAAAGCTCCACACTACCATAAGAATTTTTACTGAAGAGAAGAACACAATAGACTTTTCTACATACTGTTCCATGGAAGAATGTTATCAATAGTGATTCCTTCTCCAATAACTCTGGAACATGTCAAGATAGCAAAACATAAACCATCATGGGTGAGGCTCCACCATACCTGGCAGATGTATGTGGCATCTTGATCCATGGTACTGATTCTACTGGAAAAAAAAGGATGCAAGATTAGAAAGATAATAGAATCCTTAGAAAGAAAAATGAAGGCTCAAACAAAAGCAATTGGTGTTCATGCAGGAAAGTGAGTAAAAGGGCCTAAAGAAGCATGTTTTGTGAGTAAGCCAAGAGCACAATAATGTAGTATACAGTAATACTATATAACAAGGGTAGTGCATGTGTACTGTAACCTAAGGGAGACCTGAGAGTTGGAGAAGGGAGAGGAAGGCAAGGTTCAGACTTGCCCACCAAAGACACCTATGTGAAATGTGGACATAATTTGGTAGGAATCCTGCCACTGTGACTATACTTGTGGACTCACGATTGGAGCAATCTCACCAGGAAACTGTGTACAGAGCTGAGTGATTGGATCCAAGTATGAAATGGTGAGTAGGAAACTGGAAAACAACTTCTGTAGATCACTTCTTTAATGCCTGGGATGTGACCTGTCCATAAGAAACAGGACTGGCAGTGCACACATGACAAAGTAAACTAAAGGGTACAGGAATAATTGAGAAAGTTAGATGAGGAATCTGCATGAAAGGTAGGACAGATGCCTAAGGTTGTGTAAATGGCGTGGACAGGAGTGTTTTAAAATATTTGTTCTGGAAAAGGTGTTAAGAGACATCTGAATAGAGAATTAGAACTTAGAGTTTGAGAGTATAGGGATATCTTACTTCTCCTGGATAACAAGAGAAATAGTGCAGAATCTGTGTGACCAGAACTGTCCTGGCTGAGTAAAGTTGCCACAGAAAGGCATCTTCAGGAGAGCTCACCAACAAGGAATGGACAATGACTGAATTTTATGTTTACACACATTGGGAACTTCACAGTCTCCATTCTGGATTAACACACAATAGTAGCAGAGCAGTAGATTAACTGTCCACCTGTAAGAGAAGACAGGTCAGGAATGAAGTAAGAAATCTAGAGTCAAGAACACAATTGGATACCACTAAGTAGTACTGCATAAAGCTTTGCATTCTCTTGGTATTTTGGCTTGACTTCTTGTACAACCCTGAACTGCCATGAAAAGCATGGCAACACCCACAGATGACTGCACACTATCATAAGAATCACAGCTCAAGGGAGCTCTAAACAAGCCTTTATACAGACCATTTCATGAAGGAATAGTCTCAATTGAGGTTCCTTCTCAGAAGAATCTAGATTGTGTCGCATCAATTTAAAACAATCCATCATGATGAGGCTCTAACATTACAGGTAGCAAATAATGAGGCATCATGGTCTATATACTACTGATTCTGCTGACAAAAAAAATGATGCAAGATTTCAGGGTTTAATATAATCCTGAGAAACAGTCTTAAAGTCTCAAAGCCAGGCAATCATAGTCAAACAGAACATACCTCAAAAGGGACTAGAGAAGCAAGTTCTCAGAGTTCTTATAGAGCAGAATTGGGGCTCTCTTGGGGAATATTAAACAGGGAAGCCCACTCCAGGTGTTTTATGACCTGAGTGAGGCCTGATAATAGAAGAAAAGAATTGAAGGCAGGGTTCAGACTTGCCAAAAAAAGAAGCTCATGTGCAATCTGAACATATATAGGAAGACCTCCTGCCATTAGGACTATGCATGAGGAATCAGTACTTGAGGGAATCTCACAAGGATTTTGTTTGCTGAGCGTTTTGCCTGAAGAGAAGCATGGAAGAGTAAGGGAGACACTGGTATGAAAATGTCTATACATCTGGTCTGAAAACCAGTATAAACTCTGTCTTTCACAGGAAAAAACTGAGAGTGTATAATTCATAAACAAATCACATATATGCCAGACCAACTGAGGAAGTAAGATGGTGAATCTACACGATAGTACCTAGGCCTGTGGTTGTATTCAAAAAATAGACAAAAGAGATTCAGGGAAGATATTCTTGCAAAGAAGATTGTTGGGTGAAATCTCCATCCATGTTAAGGCATTAACATGGGCTATGGAACAGGTACTTTCAATCTCCAGAAATTCAAAGATATAGTGCAGTATGATTATGACCAGTACTATCCAGGCACACATAACTGGAGCTACTGTAAGCCCACTAACAAGGCAAAATGGCTAAGCTGTAAGTCACCACTTATGGGGAATGTAAAACTAACCAGACACCAAGAGCTCCCTGGGACTAAACTACAAATGAAAAAATACACAAGGCGAGACCCATGGCTCCAACTGCATATATAGCAGAGACAGGTCTTATCTTACATCAATGTGAGGAGAGGCCTTTGGTCCTGTAAAGTCTCAAACCTCCAGTGTAGGGGAATGCCTTGGTGGTGTGGTAAAAGTAGATAGGTGGTTAGGGGAGAACCCTTAGAGAAGGATAGAGAGGGGAGATGAGACTGGAGGTTTACAAAGGTTAAACTGAAATGGAAATAAATAAAATTTCCAATAAAAATTATAAAAAATAAACATAAAATGTCCCTACTCTCAGGAGTTTTCAACAGATTTCTAAAGACTATTTCCTGGGGTATTGTTCTCAATTAGAGTTCTTTCTCAGATGACTCTCGATTGTATAAAGGTAACACAACACAAACCATCATGGTGAGGCTCTACTACATATTTCAGAAGAATGTGTCTCTATAGTCTATGTGCTACTGAAACTGTTGTAAGATTACAGTGATAACAGTATCCTAAAAAACAGTCTTAGATCCTCAAAGCCAGGCAATCTATATCAAAGCTGGAAGTCCAGTAAATGGATCTAGAGAAGCATGGTCTAGAAGTATGCCCAGAGCAAAACTTAAATTGGATATGGGAGTAGCAAGCAGGGAAGCCCAGAGCTGATGCTATGTGACATCATAGAGGACAAAGAATAGGATATGGCACTGGAGGGCATGTTTCAAACTTGGAAACCCATTTGAAATCTACACATATTCACCTACACCTCTTCTCGTGAATGCTACAACTGTGGACTCACTACTGCTAGAACACAGCTTCAATTTGGGTGTAGGGCTCGGTACCTACATTCAAACAAAGAGTCAGTCTTGGTTTGGCTGGCAAAAGTATGTTTATCTCATCATGCATATCAGGTACATGTCCTGTCAGAAACAGGTTTGGGAGTGTAAGGTTGGCAACAGAAACTAGGGAACAGAAAAACAATGGAAGAATTTAAATACAGAAACAGCATGACAGAACAATGCATGAGTTTTGGAGATGATGTGGACAGGAGAGATTTTGAAAATCTATTTAGGAAAATGTGTTGATAAAATTGGGATCCAGACGTTGGCCTTAGTATGTGATGGTGGACTGGTTACCCTGCTTGTCCAGAACATCAACACATGTATTATATGATCAGTTTGACCATAGCTATCCAGGCAGAGTGACAATGGCACTGGAATGGGAGGTTCTGAAAAACTCACCAACAAGTTGCAATGGATGTTCTGTGCACCTCAAATTATTTACAACAGCAGAGTTGGGCTTCATTCTGAGAAAATTTACCAGAGTAAGCAGGGCAGGAGCTTCACTTTCCATCTCTAAGAGAACACAAGTCAGGAAACAAGGAAAATATTTAGAGGCAAGAAATGAAAAAGATACCACTTAGGAATACTACATAGTACTTTGTACTCCATAGGTAACTCCACTTGCCTTATTGTACAACCTAAAACACCTCCCTAAATTTGGAAACACCCACAGAGGTCTCCACACTCCCATACTTATCATTACTCAATGCAATTCTTAACAGGCAGTTATAAGTTCTATTTCATGGGGGAATGTTCTCAACTGAGATTTTTTTCTTCTCATATTGTTGTTTCAATATAATACTATGCAAACCATCACGGTGAAATTCTGTCACACCAGACTGAAGAATGTGGTAGCATGGTCAACATAGTACAGAACCTGATAAAAATTGATGCAAGATTAATGTTTTATTAGAATCCTAAATCATCACATGAGAATGTATAAGGCTAATCAGTCCTTTAGAACTGGAAGTCCTTCAAAGACCTGTACATGAACATGTGGAGTACTACAGTATGCTGAAGCCTGTATAATATTATGTTCAAGATGCTAGAAACTTGAAGTACTTGTTGAAAGTCTACATATTTTCCCTGCTACCTGAAATAAAACTTTAGAATTTGAAATATCTTGGGAGTATTAACAATTATGAACAATCTTAGAAAAAATTGATAACCCATTTTGAAGTTGGCTTCAGCCTATATCGAGACAAGCTAGACCATTGCACCTTAAAGGGGATGTGTTTGTGGTTAATGAAAAGGCTCATTGGGTAAGTGTCAGTGTCAGAAAGAATGATGTGAATTTGAACTCAATGATGGACATGATGAAACCTGAAAACTAATTCTGACAATCTGTCATCTCCTACACTCAGTTTGGGTGACCAAAGATTATTTCCATGGCTGGACATTTGTAATATACACAACTAGGGGAATAGACAATGGTTGCTACCTCCTGGAAATAACAGAGCACAGAGAGCATCCTTAGTGCATAGGATTGCCTTCCTATTCCAAGAAATCAGCACACATTTTTGGCAGTGTCAAGGCTAAGACATGCAAGCCTTTCATCCTGAGACATGAGGACTTAAGTGTCTCTATATAAAAGGGAGTGACTTTTCACATTTGAAGTGTCAACTTACTTACAGACCTTATCTCACTTTGTCTTTGTCACGTTTGTGCAACTTGCAGTTTGCCTGTACTACTGCCTGTTACTTCTTTCCAGCAGTGTCGGAACACATGAACATAGCCTGCAGAGTTTATGATGTGAAAACAAAGAAAGGAATATATTTGATATATATTAGCACATCTCATATTACTGACACTTCAATGAAACCCATAATATCATGATCCTAATTTTAGACATAGGGTAACAACACTCAGGGAATAATTCCTATAGTCAGTTTCAGAAAAATACAATGCTATGAATCACAGTGCAGTCACCACAGCCCTCACATATTGGGCTTCCAGAATTTATGATTTTTAAAAAGATTTACTCACATAAAAAGTGCTGATAATCAGGCAATCTCTACTGATACCCCTGTCTGGAAATGATGGGACCATCAGACAACCCCCAAACAACTAGACACCATTAGCTGCCCAGAGGCCATACATTCCCATTTTCATCTCTTTCACTAGTTGCCCTGGGCATATGGCACAGTCCCTATAAAGAGCCAAGGTTTCCCTCCCTACCCCCACTCCTAATTCATCCCCCTTATGCAGTCTCTGGGTTCCCTTCAACCCTCTCTTTCATTTAAACTCCTATGTAATACTTACCAGGACCTGCCACTTAGTTCCATCAGAAAGTATGTGAACAAATGTGTAATCATATATCATTGGACTTTGTCCTTTCATTACCTGTGAAATTGGAAGAAATTATTGATTAAAAACCTCATATAAAATATCAAATACTTGCCTCTGTCTTTTCTAAGAAGACCAAATGTTAATGACTGCCAAGCTAAGAGAAGTGACTCTAAAAATTCTGATGTTTCCATAGCTACCAAACTGAATGTGAGATTATGAGCTAAGAACCAGTGTCAATTTATAATGGACCAGAGTATTTAATGTCCCTTGATTTTGTGTAAAGTCCCAAAAAACTAAGTTACTTTAGAAAGCATTGATCAAACAATCACTGCAAATTTATAGGGCCATAATAAGCAAAATTATAAAAATAAAATGAAACACTATCTCAATAGAATTAAATTCTATGTTTCACTCTAAAAGAAAGTATGTCTACTGAAGATTTTGATGTCACCTGGGTCTTAAAAACAGATGTCCCTTCAACACAGATATAAATTAGATAGTGACCAACTGTAATAGCCAAGACACTAAAGTATTTTGGTTTTTGTTACTGTCATGTGTATTCCTGGTTTTCAAATACATAAGAAATAAAATACAGTCTTCAAATGGCAGGTACACCAATTGTCCAGTGCTTGAGGCTGGGAGATACAGACTTCTGATCAAAATCTTGACATAGGATTACACATGATTTTGATCCAGATATTGAGGCACAGTAGGCATGAAAATCTTAGACCCAAAAGGTATAGTACATGCCTATATTCCCAGAAAATGAAGCAAAGAGATTTCTGAGTTCAAGGTGAGCCTGGGACAGAGCAAGTACCAAATACAGACATTCTATTACACAGCTTTAATCTGGCCCATATCTTCTGCTGGATAATTACATAAGGACAAAGGAAGAAGGAAGACTCACTCTTATCTGCTGCTTGCACTTACTGACAAGTACACCTTTTGGAACCTACTTCTTCAGGATTCCAGTTTACACTGACTGGCTTTGTGTGTTAACTTGTCACAAGCTGGAATTATCACACAGAAAGGAGCCTGCCTGGAGGAAATACCTCCATGAAATCCAGCTGTAAGGCATTTTATCAATTGGTGACCAAGGTTTCCAGGGCCCATTATGGACAGTGCCATCCCTGGGATGGTAGTCCAGTGTTCTGTAAGAAATCAAGCTGAGTATGCTCCAGAAAGCAAGCCTGTAAGTCACATCACTCCATGGCCTCTGCATCAGCTCATGCTTCATGAACTGCTTGAGATCCAGTCCTGCCTTCTTTTGGTGATGAACAGCAACGTGGAAGTGTAAATTAAATAAATCCTCTCATCCCCAACTTGCTTCTTGGTCATGATGTTTGTGCAGAAATAGAAACCCTGACTAAGAAACAGCATATACAGAAGACCAGCTGAAACAATTAGCCTAGTGAAGACTGAGCAACTACAAGATTCTTGGACTTCCAATTCACAGCTGCCCATTTTTGGAATAATAGGACTACAGTCTTTAAGTCATTACAATGAATTTCCTTAATTTACAGAGACATTCTACAAGTTTTGTGACTCTAGAGCATCCTGCCTAATATAGTCACAAACAAATCCACAGTATTTTCTTCTCTATTTTCCTTTCAACATGACAGTTAGAGCGTTTTGAATACAATGGGCCCTTATAGTCAGATTTTTTTTGAATGCGTGGCCACAGGAGGTGGGAACTATTAAGGGGAGTGTCTTTCTTAGAATAGGCATGTCCTTTTGGAAGGAATTGTCTCACTGTAGGAACAGGATTTAAGGTCTCCTATTCCCAAGCTAAATCGAGTGTGGCCCACACACTTCTTCTGCTGTCTGGTGATCAAAATACAGAACTCTCTGTCATGCTTCCTAACAAAATGATAATGGACTTAACCTCTGAAACTGTTAATTAATCCCAAATGAATGTCTTCTTTTATAAGAGTTATAGTGATCATAGTTTCTCATCATAGCAAAAAAACCCTAATACTCTTGTCTATGAAGATGGTTATAAATTTTACTTCTTAATGTTGATAGAAAGTTAAGAATTTACCATACCATATAGACAAAGTTAAAGTTACCAGAAAGTTAAGCTTATCAGAGAGACAAGGGTAGATATGATATTCTTCTTTGGTTTCTCTTTTGCTACTTCACATTTTGTTTCAGGCATAATATTCCACTAAAGTATACAAATAATTATTGGTTAAGAAATCAATGGAACAATAAAGAAGCAATTGAAAAAATAGACACAACTTTGATTTGGAGGATTAGAAAAGAAAATATGAAGACCTTCAGAGACTCTGACATTGGCACCCCGCCTAGATCCTGCTTAAATGATGTTGAATGTGCCTCCCTTTTTTCACTACACAGACTATTGACTTGTAGATTCCCACTAGTCTTCTCACTAATGTTCCATATAAATTGTATTTTATTTCTACTCTACTTAGAAAGACTTTGTTGCCAAGGTGTAAAATTGTTTTATCACCAGGTTTCATGATTCATCCTAAAAGTAACCCAAGTTGTTATAGAATCCAATAGTTTAGAGTAGGAACACATGCTCAGCAGTAAGATAGTCACTGTGAGGGTCTTGGCATCATTTATTACCTGTGTTCATGCTCATAGTACAGGTGAATTTTGGGTTCTACCAATTTCATTAGGATTTTGTTTCTGTCTAACATGATAAATGTAGAGTCACTGAAGTATTGGTAGATTTTGTAGCCTGCTTTACATCTCTGATACATGGTTGGACTGCCTTCCTTTGCAAGTTTACCAGAGAGATAATGAGTGCCAATCACATAGCTACTAATGTTGTATCATGTTTCAATAATGGTAAGGGCAATGTTGTCATTTATATAATTAGCATAGGAGTGGCACTATTAGAGAATGTGGCCCTCTTGGTGTAGGTATGTCATTGTAGGTATGGGGTTTATGACTGTCATTCTAGCTGACTGGATGGTAATATTCTACTAGCATCCTTTCAATGACTATTTAGAACTCTCAGAACTATCTGCACCATGTCTGCCTGGATGCTGCCATGTCCTAATTACATGTCTATTCTCTTAGTCAATGTCTTTTGCTGAAGAATTGAGACCATTGATGTTAAGAGTTATTAAGAAAAAGTGATTGCTGTTTCTGGTATTTTTATTTCTATAATTGGAATTATGTTTGTCTGGCTATCTTCTATTGGGTTTGTGAAAAGAAGATTACATTCTTGCTTTTTCTAGGGTGGAGTTTCCCTCCTTGTGTTGCAAGTCTACATCTATTTTCCTTTGTAGGGAGTATTTGTAGAAAGATATTGTATAAATTTCATTTTGTAATGGAATATCTTGTTTTTACCATTTATAGTAATTGAGAGTTTTGCTAGGTATAATACTCAGGGATGGCATTTGGGTTCTATTAGGGTCTGTATGAAATCTGCCCAGTATCTTCTGGTTTTATATTATCAGGTGAGAAATCTAGTGTAATTCTGATAGGGCTGCCTTTAATAGTTTCTTGACCTTTTTCTCTTTCTGCTTTTAATATTCTGCCTTTGTTGTGTACACTTAGTCTATTGACTGTTATGTGACAGGAAAAAGTTTCTTTCTGGTCCAGTCTATTTGGAGTTGTGTAAGCTTCTTGTATGTTCATGAGCATCTTTTTCCTTATGTTAGAGAAGTTTTTCACTATGATTTTGTTGAATAAGTTTACTGGCCCTTTAATTTGGGAATCTTCACACTTTTCTATACCTATTAATCTTATGTTTGGTATTCTCATTGTGTCCTCGAGTTCCTGGATGCTTTGTGGTAAGAGCTTTTTCCTTTTTTTTCTTGTTAATGTTTTCTATGTTATCTTCTGCACCTGAGATTCTCTCCTTAACTTCTTGTATTCTTTTGGTGATGCTGGCATCTATAACTCCTGATCTCTTTTCTAGGTTTTCTACTTCCAGTGTTTTCTCCCTTGGTGAATACTTTATCCTTTCTATTTGCTATTTTAAATCATAGATTGTTTTGTCCAATTCCATCACCTCTTTGGATGTGTTTTTCTGTATGTTTTTAAGGAATTTTTGTGTATCCTCTTTAACGGCTCTTTATCTGTGTTCTCCTGTATTTCTTTAAGTCATTTATTTTTGTCCTTCTTAAAGTCCTCTACCATCTTAATTAGAAGTAATATTAAATCTGAATCTTGGTTTTCCAGAGTAATGGTGTGTCTAGGACATGCTATTGTAGGAGAACTGGGTTTTCATGATGACAATTCACCTTAGTTTCAGTTACTTATGCTCTTATGCTTGGCTCTTGACATCTGTTTATCTCTAGTGCTCCTGTCCCTTACTCTTGATGACTAAAGCCTATCTCTCCTGTGATCCTAGTTGTTTCCAAACTTTTCAGAATTCAGCTGTCTCTTTGAACCTGTGATTCTGATTCTGTGATCCTGAAAGGCTGGGTGTGTCAGAGCTCCAAGGTGTCAAGCTGCCTCTGAGATTTTAAAATCCTGGTGTGATAAAGCTCCTGAAATCCTGTTATTCAGGATTTTATGAGAGCATCTATAATCCTGGGTGTTTTGGAGTACCTGGGATTCAAGTTTTCTCTGGGTGTTGTGGAACTAGTTCTGGAACTAGCACCCAAGATCTGCTCAGGGCACCTGCTCAGAAAATAAGGAACCCATGCCACTATTAAGGCAGGAATTTCTGCATCCCTGGTTCAAGCTGTTCACAGTTATTCTAGAATTTGGGCCAATGTTGCAGCCTCCTCATCTATGATCCCGGGCATGTTAGACTATCTAAGAGTCGAGCTACATCTGGGAGTTTAGAACTGGCACAGAGTTAGTGACCAAGGTCTGCTCAGGCCACTGGCTTGAACTGTAAGTAGGGTATACAGAATTCCAACTGTGAAATCGCGAATGGCTGAGACACAGTTAAAGAAATGTTTAAAGTCCTTAGTCATCAGAGAAATGGAAATCAAAACTACCTTTACATTCTACCTTACACCAAGCAGAATTGCTAAGATGAAAACACATGTGACTACATATGATTCAAAGGAGGTGTTGAAAGAGAAAAATCACTCCACCAATGCTGGTGGGCTTGTGAGCTGGTACTACCACTTTGGAAATTGATGTGGATATCCTCAGAAAATTGGGAATAGTTCTCACTGAAGACACAGATATAGTACTCTTTGGAATATACCCAAAAGATGCTCCACCATATCACTAGAACAAAATGCTCAACTATATTAAAAGCAGCCTAATTTATAATGGGCTAGAGGTGGGAAGAACACAAATATTTCTCAGTGGAAAAGCAGATAAAGAAAATGTGGCACATTTTGAAAATGCAATATTAATCAGCTATTAAAAGAAAGATATCACAAATGTGTAGATAATTGGATGGAACTAGAAAGTATCCTGAGTGAGTTAACCCAGACCCAAAAGGACACACATGGTATGTAATCAATGATAAGTTGATATTAGTCAAAAAGCTCAGAATACCCATTATACAACTCGCAGACCATATGAAATTTAATAAGAAAGAAGGCTAAAGAATGGATCTTTCCATCCCACTTATAAGGTGAAACAACATAATCCCAGGAGGAAGAGGGAGGGAAGAACACGGGTGGAAAAGGTAAAAGCAGGCAAAATGGGGAGAAGGATCAAACATTGGGAGAGACAAGAAAGAAGACCAGAGTAACAGGAGAATGAATAAAACTTTGTAGCTGTGTGGAGTGTCAAACAGAGAAAACCACTAGGAAGATCTAGAGAGCAGGAATACAAGAGGCTTCCAATACCCAATGGGGATGACATTACCATAAGTGCCCAACTGTGGTGAGATAGAATCTGAAGAGACAACTTCTACTACTATGGATATGGCCCACAGTTGAAAGATGGAGCCACACACTATATCTCAAAATTTTGTACTTAAAATTGTCCCTGTCTAATGGAAACAAAAGGATAAAAATGAAGCAGAGACTGAAGGAATGGTCATCCAGAAACAACTACATCTTGGGATCCATCTCATTCACAGACACCAAAGGGCAACACTACTGCTGATACCATGCAGTGCTTGCAGCCTGAAACTTGCATCATTGTCCTCTTAGAGGCTCTGCCAGCATCTTAGTAAGACACGTGCAGATACTTACAGCTATCCATTGGACTGAGCCTGGGGACCCCAGTAGAAGAGTTAGGGAAAGGAACGAAAGAGCAGAGGAAGCCTGCAACCCCATAGGAATTACAAGAGTATTAACTCTCCAGAAACCTCAGGCATCCCAGGGACAAAGCCACCAAACAAAGAGCACATGGGCACAACTATGATTCTTGCTACATATGTAGAAGATGACTCATCTGGCCTCAGTAGGAGAGGATGTGCTTGGTCCTGCAGAGGTTTGGCAACCAAGGAAAGGAGGATGCTAGAGGCGTGTTGTGATGTCACATTGACAAACTTGATTAAATAGACTCACAAAAAAACAAAGTTTAGATAATAATAATAATAGGGTCAGGGTTATACATAAGATCTTTTCTCATATTACAACTTCTTACTCTCAGATATGAGAATGTCAGAAGTGTCTGTTTAGATGATACTATAACCATGATAAGAAAAATCACTATTTACTTTCAGAAATTCACTGGGTCTAATTCTGTTATGAGGAGTTGAAATGCGTAATTATTTTGTGGCTTTCTTTAACTTAAGAACCAAAATAAAACATATGGCTTCCATGTAGTCAGAAAATTCCCAACTTGACACTCTGGAGTTATGACCTACACAATGACCAAAGGCATCATGGGAGGAAAGCCTTTACTTGAGTTACTGCCACCGTTCACAGTGAATTATCATGAAAAATTAAAAAGAATTCCAGCTGAGAGCAGAATCAGAAATTGTACTACTGTTTTTTTCCACATGGCTTGTTTAAGCACTTTTTTAAGGCTCTTAACATGTACTTTATATTCTTGCAGGACTGTAAGTACATGCTATAATGAAAATTTCTGACCATTGAGAAAACCATATTGTACTGCTGCTGAAAGAGCCAGAACTACCCAAGCCCTTTAAAGACCAGACGATTGTAAATGAGTCCCAGATATTGGACAATAAATTGTTTAAAATGCTATAGTTAGCTATTGTTTTGGTTTGATTTTAATTGTGACCTCATTCTTCATTCTTAGTCTAAGACAGTATTTAATTTTATTTTACAGAGATCCTCAAATGAGTGATGTGGAATCTGAAGTGATTCTAATTATACTAAGGAGACAAATTTTCAGATGTTTGAATGTTACTACAGTAATTTAATATTTATATAGTATACATAACATGTAATTATCAACATTGTAGCCAGACTTTGGCTTCTTTAATAGGCTATTTTTTTCTGCTTCTCTTCTTCCCCCTTATCTCATCCAACTCCCCAAATCTAGATAAGGGAAAAAGAATATTAGAAAGCAATGTGGCCATTTATCTCTTTTTTAGTTAGAGTTTTATTGCTCTGAATAGACACCATGACCAGGGCAACTCTTATAAGGTCATTTAATTGGGGTAGACATGCAGATGTAGAGTTTCAGGCCATTATCATCAATGGAGAATCAGGGCATCATTCAGGTGGATGAGGGCTTGACAAGCTTAGTGTTCTACATCTTATTTCAAAGGCAGACAGGAGAATAATTGCTTCCAGCAATAACACATGGGTTTTAAGTGCCACACCAAAAGTTACACACTTCTTCCAACAAGGCCAAAATCCAAATAGTACCACTTCTTGGTCCAAGCATATTCAAACCACAACATTTGACCCCCATAGTTTTCTTAAAATATATAAGGCAATGGGAGACAAACATAAACAAAGCATTATGCAAGTTATATTTAGTCCCCATTTCCAAAGTTGCTGTAGTCTAAAAAAATCTCAACAATGTTAAAAGTCTTAAGTTCAAAGTCTCTTCTGAGACAAATCAAATTACTTTACTGTTATCACCAGAGCAGGACAGAAAATCAGCTGGGTAAACTCCAAACTCTGAATCTCCATGTCTTATAACAATGCTGTGTTCAGATGTCCAAATGCTTTTTCATCTTTGTAGAATACAACAAACTTTCTTCTCCTATACTGGTTCCACTCCCTATTAGCAGTTTTTCTAGACAGCTATCCTACAGCTCTCACATTTTTAATATCTTGGGGTCTGCAAGGAAACTTCCACTTCACATTTTCTTTATCCAGTGTCTGACATCCATACATCATCTCCTGGGCTCCTCTAAAAGGCTTGCATCACTTCTCCAGCTCTGTTCTCTGTCACACTCTAGGATCTGGTTGATTACACTTCATTTGTGTGCTTTCTTGGTTGTCATCCATGGTACTGCCATCTCCAATACACTGTGGTCTTCTGCTGCAACTGGGATTTACCAATATCCTCTAATAGGTTCACTTCATGGTGCCAAACCTCAAATTCTTGGCATAACCACTTCACTCCTGGGCCACTGATTTAGGCTTTATCGTCAACAATGGCCTTTTCTGGTCTCTCTCAGTGCCAATACTCAGATTACCTCAATGACCCCTTTATTCCTTCAAAACCAGTACTATCTGGCTGATTCTTATACACCAGCAAGTCCAGCTAAAGTAGGAAATACAGCCTTGGCTACCTATGAAACAATACTTTGTTGTACTCTCAGAAAACACTTTCCAGATTTCACCTCAGTAAAGCTGGTCTCTTCTTAATCACTGCAAACTTCTTAGTTTCAGCTAAACAGCATCAATTGTGCCAGTAGTCACTTCTTTTCTTGCCTCTAAAACCAGAATCACATGTCCATAGCTACCATGTTCTTCTGCTTGCTGGGGCTGGAACTTAGACCACCTTATTCAATTATTAGATATTTGTCTTTGATAAGTGATCAAATAAGTAGATTTTATGTGAACATGACATAAAATAGTGTCATCTGGAAGGAGGCAACCGTAAAAGAAAAAATTGTTTTTATCTAATTGCCCTATAAGACTGATTGAGGAGCATTTTTCTGATAAAATTAGTATTGATGAGCTCAACCTACTAGTGGTGATATCACTCTTAGTCAGGGTTTAATGAATTATATAAAAAGGAATAATAGATACCAATAGGTAGAAACATAAGTAACAGTGTTTCTCCATAAAATTCGGGTCAGTTAGAGCCTTTAGGCTTCTGCGTAGTGTGCAATGTTAAAGGTAGTATAGACCCACTCTTAAATGACTTGTTGGTGGTTATATCATTTTATCACAATACTCAAGGAGATAGGATATGTACTGGTAGACAACTTTCTAGTGACCAGTATCGGGAAAACCTATCCAATATCTACAAGGATGTTAGAACCTGGAATGTGGTGATGGCTCAGGTGGTATCAGTTCTGTGTTCCTGAATTTTGTTTTTGAGAATTTTACTGAGTATTTTTGTGTCTATGTTTATAAGTAAAATAAGTGTAAAGTTCTCGTTCTCTCTTGAGACTTTGTTTGGGTTAGTTATCAGGCTAATTGTGACCTCTTAGAATGAATTAGTGTTCCTTATGGTTCTACCTTTTGGAATACATTAAGGAGTGTTGGTACTCTTTTTTAAGTGTGATAGAATTCTGATCTAAATTCACCCAGCACTTGACATTTTTTGGTTGGGAGGCTTTTAATGACTGCTTTCATTTTTATTAGAGTTTATAGAAATGTTTAGATATCTTATTTGATTGTATTTTAATTTTGCTATGGGTTATTTCTGTAAACAAAACATCCATATCGTATAGATTTTAAAGTTACTTAGAATAGAGCTTTTTTAAGTAGGGCCTATTATTTTTAATTTATTCAGTTTATCTTTTTATGTCTTCCTCTTCCATGATTTCGTGGAGCAGAAAGCTATCACATATCACCAAGTACAGAGTTTTCAGCAAGATATTTCCTTGAGTTCAAAACATTCTCATAACAATAGCTCAATCTCTAGTAATTGGACCAAACAAAGGAAAAACTTTGCTGAAATATTCCACTCAACATCAGATGCAAAGGCTTTGCTCTACATTTCATTTAAATGACAGACATACAGGCATATTTTATTCAAAATTAGACATAAAGGTTTCACTATACTCAGAAATACAAGCAACACTTCTATAAAAGTCCATGTGCATAAATCAGTGTGTCTCTTCATCTGTTTCAGTCACTTGCTATGTGGAGATTCTCAGAAAACAATTATGCTATGCACCTGTCTGATGGATATCAAAGTATCATTAACAGTGTCAGAAATTGGTTTTGCCTATGGGATAGGTCAACATTAGTGTCAATTTTTGGTTGTTCAGTTTCTCAGTCTCAAATCAATCTATGTGTCTGAATTTCCTGTAGACATGACACATTTTGAGTGAGAGTATTTTGGGTGGGTCTGTGTATTTATCCTTCCACTGAGGGCCTTGCATATCTAGAGAAGGTGACCAATTTACAGTTGATATGTGCAGTGATAAGAGTCTGAGCTTAATTCAATCCTGGAAGCCTCACCAACCTCAAAACTATGGTGCTTACTTGAGGCTCTCTGGCACTCTCTCCTGTATCTCCTTACATGTGATACAGAAATTTTTCCATTTCCTTTCTCATCCAATGTCCCATTCAACTCCTTCTCTGCATCTTCCTCCAATGATTATTAAATTCATCCTTCTAAATTATATGCAAGCATACTCACTTAGTCCTCTCTTCTTCTATAACTTTTTTGGGCAATGGGGATTAGCTTGGGTGTACTCTACTTTAAGCTAATATCCATTTTTACATTGAGTATGTGACATCAATGTCCTTTTGGGTATTGGTTTAAATATGGCATGTTTTGTGTTACTGGTTTGGTAAGTAGATAGTTATGTTTGTCATCAGACTAAGATGATTTTAAATACATTGATTCAGAAGCTAAAACGTAAAAAGTAAACTTGGAAAAACATTTTTCTCATGTTCAAAACTCTTGATTCATTGGAGCATACTACAAGAACCTAGAAATTTTTATATTCACAAACAGGTAGATAGGAGATCCTCATTGACTAGTGTACAGAATAGATTTCTTGTTGTATGAAAACTGCACTTATCCAAAGAACCAACACTACAAACTCCAGTTATGTCTTCATCATCTATGAAAAGCTAAGAATCTGAACAAAGCGATAGGGTTAACTTTATTTGTTTATGTGTCAGCTTCTTTACAGAATGCTTTAACATGCTGATAGTTGTGTTTATTTTTGAAACATGCATTATGCCAGTACATTTGCCTGCTACTTTATGTTGGAAAAATGTAAACATGAGGTCTTGCCCTTCAGAGTTTCAAATGTGAAATATTAAAAAAAAAATGCATTTCACACATGTGAATGGAAATATTAAACACATACCCAAAGAATGGTTTCTTTAGTAAAAATTGTTGACTACATGAGGTTTGTGTATTAATAGTGTATTTTATCTAGGCAATTTCTTCTGAGCAATGTTGCAAATGCAGAAGCCATCACTCCAATCCTCTAGAAGAGTTACTTTGAAAGCATACTTGGCCAATAGAGGACTGTAGTTTCAAACAGCTTATCTCAGAAAGAAAATGATTATACCAAAGAGTGACATGTTTGCTCTCAGAACCACTGTTAGGAAGATAGTAGTTAAGTATTTGCTTCTAAATGTATCCTTCTTAACAGGAAAATCCGGAGAGGAGTCAAGAGTAACTCAGACATAAAAAATCTACCATATGGTTTCATCTCATAACAACAGCTGCCAGCAGTAAAAACTAAGGTAGAGACCTGTGGGGCTGTTAGCTTGTATGTGGGGGAGTGTGGGTCCTGTTGGGCCAGCGTTGTGGATCCTGTGGCTCCAGGGAGCAGAAGCAAGGGAATTTGACTGAGTTCTTTCCATGCAGCATCGCAGGGATGCTAGAGGGCTCTGCCTGAGCGTGGGGAGATCTCAGTCTGAGGTCCTGTGGGTGCAGGGATCCTAAGTGGGGGGATCTTTGGGCTTAGGCGGCCAGTAGTCTCTATTTTTGGGCTCCCAGACAACACTGGAAGCAGCAGAAGAACAGAGATGCAGGAGCAAACAGGCATAACTCTTGGTTACTGGGACTCACTTGACTGGGTCGGCTAGCTTGCTTGAATTGGTGGCCTCCATGGTGAAAAGTAGAGAAGTCTTCTGGTGGAAGATTAGGCAGCAGCAGGGGTTCATTAGTCAAAGGCCTTCTCCATGGTTCCCCATGGTTGCTCCCCAAAGACAGGAAAGAAGTCTATGGTCTAAAAAGTTTATTGTCATGGCAGAAAGTGAACGAATTTGACTGGATTCCCAGAAGCTAAGGGCAGGGCTTTGGTTAAATACTATTTGTTAGGAGGAGGGTCTGGGAAGGAATATTTAATTGGCTATGCCCTCTGGCCTTCAGGTAATATATTAATATGAAAATCTCTTGAGGCTGAGGCCTGTAGTCACATCCTCTACCTGTGGAGGGGGTGGTAGGGGCATTGCCCTATAAGACTGAAAGGGAATGATCAATGAATGTCTTAGACCACTTGTCAGAAACCTGGAGTCTAAAAGCATGGCAAATTGCATGATGTCCCTCCCAGGGTCTCCAACCATTTCTAGCCAGTGCTCTACCAGAAACCAAGATATCATTTTCAAGATCCCACAGAGACCCTTTAGTAATATATCCGCATCTCCAACAACAGCTTTTTCATGCAAATGATCTTAAAGGCCACTGCACTGAAAACCAGAATGACAGACTTTATCAGAATGGCCTACACTTTCAGGTATGGTATATCCTGCAATTCATTAGAAATGATACAAACTAAATCGATAAGGATGTACAGCAACATCTTAGTTGGGATCCCTGAGAAGATAAATTCTTGAAGGTAATTTGTGTCTCATAGTCCAATGGAAACAACCTGCACAACAGTGTTGTCAGATTCCCACATGCCCCATCAAAAGCTGCTTACAATGACTGTTTCAAACACAAAAGCTGATTTGATCCTGAGGAGACTGCTGAGCTTGTTGAGGTACACATTCCTATTGGTTAATCTGAGGCTGACATGAATATACATTTAACCAGGTCCAAAGTGAATGTGGGAAAACAACATAGATCAGTGTATATACAACACTGAGCTCTCACACCATGTCTCTTCCACTGAATACATGCATTTATGTAGTTTATGTGTCAGTGTTTAACATAGTACATGCAATAGTATTGGTGCCTGGAAAAACATGACAATGAAAGGAATATAGACTGCAAGATGTTCTGAATATCAATTTTGCTCTAGTTATGAATATTAATGCTTGAAACTAATAGTAAAAAACTGCAAATCATATAATAGGCAACATTTATTTCAACATTGTTTGCAATATATAAGTAGTGTTAATAATTTTAATAGTCATAAGAACAGATACTGTTCAGAAAAATTGCATTTCTAAACCATGTTACTAGACAAATTCAGATAAACTAAACTAAACACCCATATAGTAACTGCTGAGAAATCCAAGCAAGATGTAAAATCATTCACATTCAATGTATGTAAAATCATTCACATGCTACATACATTGACAAGGAAATTTTTATTAGGATATATATATATATATATATATATATATATACATATATGTATATATATATATATATATATATATATTCACTATATATATACTCATTCATGTGCTTACATGTGTATGCTTTCCCATCATGTGTAACAAGCTAAATTCACTCCTCATTATCAAAAAATAAATTCTGTATGTAAGACATGGAATAATGGATATTTTCATCATTTCCAACAATATACTCAATGTTCCACCTCCTGGAAATTTGTTATATTGGTTGAAATGTTTAAAGTATCATGACTACATTATATGAATAATTATATTACTCAGGATATAAATGTAATTCCACTTATACTGTATATACAAAGTTATTTAGATCACTTTTCAGTTCATATCTTCGTATGTGGTATTAATGCTCAACGAGCATATTTACTATTGGATACTAATGGTATTTTAAAAATAAAGAACACTAAGACAGTTAGAAAATGGCATGGCCTCTGCTCATGTAAAAAAAACTAAAGGAACAATAAACTGAATCTCTTTGCAGGACAAACTCCCTAACAGTTAGTTCTAAACTGCTCCACAATCTCTGTGAAATGTGCTTCCTAACTGAGAGAAGACAATAGCCTTACCACTTGGGAAGTTACCTGAGCAAGCTAGAAACCATCAGTTTTCAAGTGATGATGACTTGTATAACATGCTACCCATATCCTCTCTCTTTGCAGGGGCAGGTCTGAGCCTGTGTTGGCACTGCTGGTTGATTTTCAAGGTCAACTGGAATCATTATGGAGAATGCTGTTGTGGCTGACAAATGTGGTATAACATGGAAGGATCAGTTTCTTCCCATGTTAAATCCCATAGAGAAGATATATTTGTTTCAGAAACATTCAACTCACAGTCCCCCATCTAAATTTTAAGTTTTTACTTTATTTACCAGGGTGAAAAGATCCATTTGAAAGATGCCTACATCATATATATCTTCCAAATAGCAGAAAATGTTGACCAGCGATAAGAATCACACAGGTATTGAATCGTATTCAGCAGCAGAAGTTCTTTTTGTCAACTATTTCACTTGAGAACATTTTCTCCCCAATCATCCACAGTCTTACATGAACATTTGTTTCCTCCCTTATGCTGTGCTAGATGAAAACTCATTTATACACTTCAGGGTTAATAAGCTCCTCACATTCCTGTCACTCCAATGAGATCGATACAATTTTTATTCCCATTTTATACATATAAAAATAACAGACAGGTTAATTCAAATACTCAACTCCAGGCATCTACACAGGTATAACGGACAGTGCATTCTTCATAGCCCTGATAAAACACATTGTACTTCCCAGCACATATGATAGTATTCAGAATTTAATCACTTTGGAAAGATTTCAAAAATAGCCTAATATTATGTGAATGGCAGCTACTGTGCTAGAAATTGAAAACTATCAAAAAAAACTATGTAGAAAATCTAAAATACTTGCATATTTTGCCTTTTTGTATATCAAGAATAAATACCAGTGATTACCAACTGTAAATCTAAAAATTCTCATGTTTACTTTGGGTAACAGAAATGATATGCAGATTGTGAGTGAAACATCCCTAGTCATGTCAAAAAGGTAGAAAGTATCAGAAGAGGTTTTTATCCACTTTATATGTGATAAGTTTTAGAGATACAGTTAAGATATTCAATTTTCTACTTATAAATGTTTCTTCATAAAACAACATTAATGAAGATTTTTCCCATCAACAACTTTCTCATTCCATAGCTCCACACATATCTACCAATCCAGTTTTTCTGAATGTGTGCATGTTTATATGTATGTTTTTATGTTTATATGTGTGTATATAAAAAATGTAAAACATAAAAATTCTAGAAAGAAAATAATACAGAAGAATCACAGGCTGTCAGTTCTGTATTGATCTCCAATTCCTGGCCATGGAACATTCCAATGAGTGTGCCGTACACTCCCAGTTTAACGACATTGCACAAATCTAAATAAGTTTTGTACAGCAGGTATCAATTATAAATATCCTATTGAGTAGCTACTCTCTCTTTACTTTACACTTTTACATACTGGCATATTGTCTGGTTTCATCAAGTAGAGGAATTGTATGTACTGTCAAAGATGCCCTGAGCTCTTATATGGTATCAGACCTATTGTGTTTGAAGTACACTATTTTGTAACTCACCCACAATCTCTGGTTTCTAGTCTTCTTCACTCATCTTTATAGATCCCTAAGTCTCAAAGGGACAGACTGATGAAGGTATGCTATTTAGAACTGAATACATCAATGTCTCTCACATTCTGCATAGTGTCCATTTGTGTGATGTGGTATTAATTACCATCAATTGCAGGAAAATGCTTCTATCATGTTTGTAGAGTGATGTACTAATCTATGTGTATAGCAATCTTTCCTAGGGTGTCAATCATTTCATTTCAATGATCCTTTAGCAGAATAATAGTAGGAGTTGTTACATGACCTATAAAATCTGAGGGTATTTTGAACTTCAGCATTGTCTTCTATCAACTGTCTCATGGAGTGTGCCTTAAATGTAACCAAGATATGGTTGTGGTTAATCACATAACATTTGACACACTATTATAGTAGTATATCTCCTCACTGTCCACTATTTTAATTCTCAGGATTTTAAGCAGATCAACCTCAACTATTAGGATTCTCCTCTCATAATATGTAACGTCCAGTACCATGAAGTCTACTCATTAGGTGTGAATGATGTATTTGGACATAAGCTCTATTTTCTCAATGTTCAGAACCATTAATAATATTACCTTTGGCATTAGTGCAAAACATCATATTGTACAGTTACCAATACCATTGAAATAGCCTATGGTGGTTTGTATTGTTGGTGGAACTCAGTGTATGAAACAATTTGGCCACTAATTTAAAATGATGTAACCTATTCCTGACACAGGAGGTTTATTGGTGACATAAAATGTCCTGTTAGGGAATTATTTCTCCCACTATACAGTGACTCCATGTAAATATCTTTTCATATATATATACATATTTAAGAAGCTTCTAAGTTAGAGGATTCCTATTAAGTTATTCAAACAGCCTTTAGTGAATTTGTGTGTGTCTGTATGTGTGTGTGTAGCAAGGGTGTGGGTGGGTGTGTATTTCCATATTCCTGCCTTCAGTGTTCTCTCCCATTCCCATGATATTATACATTCCTGTTTTTCTCACTAGGAGACTATATTGTCCTTCAGCTTCCTTGGATAATCATTCCATCTTGATTCTTTCTAGCTGCTTGAACTTTGTGGTAATTGGATTGAAACACACATATAGAAATTTTAAATCTAGCATTTATAAAGAAGACAACATGTGTCATTTGGGGCCATGCAGTCTTCACTCAGGATGACTGTTATCCATCACATAGCTATGAAGAACAAACATGAATTACCTTTAAAATGAGAGAGAATTTTTTCACTATACAAACTGTCTTTTTTCTCTTGAAGCCTTTTAAGTACAGAGGGAATTTCATTAGTTTCTTAGACACAAGACCAAATTCTATAGAAAATATATCTGTACTTGCACAGCTTCTGGGAAATATTTGTATAACAAAGAATTATACCTTCATTCTTTGTGCTTCATACTTTAACTAAGAATATCATATAGTTACAAAAAATTAAAAATGAATGAAATTTTGCTTTTTTTTCTTGTTTTTTTTTTTTTTTACTGGATCTTATATTTACATTTCAGATTTTATCCCCTTACCCCATTTGCCCCACCACCCAGGAACCTCCTATTTCATCCCCCCTCCTCCAGCTTCTATGAGTATGTACCCCTACATACTCCCCATTCCCACCTCCCCACCCTCAAATCCCCCTCCACTCGGTGTTCAGCCTTCATGGAACCAAGTATTTCCTCTTCCACCTAGGATCAACAAGGCTATCCTCACCTACATATACAGATGGAGTCATGGGTCTCTTCCTTTGTGATCCCAGGCTGGTGGTTTACACCCTGGGGAGCTGTGGTTGGTTGGTTTGTTGTTCTCCTCATGGGGCCACAAACCCATTCAGCTCCTTCAGACTTCTAACTTCTCCATTGGGAACCCATTCATCAGATAAGTGGTAAGCTGTGAGCAACTGCCTCAGTTTGTGTCAGACTCTAGCAGGCCCTAAGAGACAACTATATCAATTACACAATGGAGTACTACTCAGCTATTAAAATTAATGAATTCAAAATGTTGGTTCTTAAACATAGTCATACTTTTAGAACCTTCCACCAATAGAATAGCACACAGGTAACAATGAGTTGCAGGAATAAAGTGAGCACAGAACAAAAAAATGAAAATGTATTTTTCATTTTATATGTCATTTCCCTTATACCTACTGGATATTCACAATTTATCGCCAAAGGGGAAATGCTACTAAATTATAGCATAATTTAAGCCACCTAACAGGAACAACTTTAGAAATCATAAATAGCTCACATTCAAAGTACTAGGACAGTAAATTTTTAAGAACTAAACAGGCCTTGTAGTCTAAAATTAAAAAAACAATTGACTGAAGGATGTCTACTGGGCCTAAACATAACTGAAGCACATGTCACTGGCTTCTGGATGTCCAAAGGTTCCTCAAAATAATCTATTTAAAAAAGGATTCTTCTCTATGTTGAAAAGGTAATACGCAGAGACAGCACTCAGGATGTCCAAGTGCATCACCAAGGCATGCCTGGAGAATTTTCAGGAGTCTGGAATTCTACCTTCAGTAAAATTCTAAATCTTCAAGATAACTATGATTCCCAACTCAAAACCATCAGGCTAAAATTTGCCTTTTCTCCTGTTTCTGCTTCCACATCACACTGAGGCCACAACCAAGGTGAAATTCTGAAAGCAATATTTGGAAACTGTGAGTGAATCAAGGATGAGAGTAGAATGGTAAAGGAGACAATGATGTATCCTTACTACAGAAAAGAGGCTCTTGGCATTTTTGTGTATATGAACAAGACTGAAATTTCTAGAGCTTGCAATCTTGGATAAAACAATGAAATCACCATTGGTGACTCACTATAGACTCTAGTGCAAATGAATGTGCCCTGAGAAGCAACATTCAGGTTCCCAGGGAATTGGTCCTGAACTGGTCTACACAACATGTTTCAGTTTGAGATCTCTGCTGAAAATCTATGTGATGAGTATGAACACATCAGTTAAAATTGAATCAAAGCAATGGAACATGGAAACAATGAACCTGAAGATAAGAACTGAATTCACCACACTCAAAAATATAAGCAATCCCTTTGTCATTTTCTTAATTGTTTGATTTAAAGGCAGTGAGCTCACAACAGACAGTGCCAAATCATCTTCAGGTGGTGTTGGGCTATAAACTATTAATTTGCTTAGTAAACTATTCTTTAAAAATAGAGCCATATGTCCAGCAGCAGTACAATAGAACTCCATAAAATGTAGAAAAAAAAAGAAATGCTTTTTAAAAAACTCCTAGCATTTAGTGATGCAGTGAATTTAAAAGCCATTTCTGTAAAAAGCTTGGCTTCAAATGAAGGGTTAGAGACAGCAACTTATCCACAAAACCTTAGAACAGATGTTCATTATGCCTGAAGAGTGTTCCAGAACAAGAGAAAAGCATAATCATCATAAGAGAGACCACAGTGTTTCAATATAGCAACTGATGGAAGCTGATCCAGAATCTCATATCCAGATAATAGGTAGCACTTAGGGCATCCTGTGATGCAAGGAAAAGGAGCATAAGAATCACAGGAGTCTGAGACACCATAAGAACAGGGCCCACATAATCAATGGACTGAAATTCATGAAGCCTTGCAGAGATTAGGAAGACTGTTCTGGTCTTACCAATATTTAGGAATTGTGAAGATGGCACAAGAAACCTGGTTCTCCGAAGAACCATGAAAACTTGATATAGATACTAAAACAGTTAGTTATACTTAATGAGGCTTTGTTGATTGTCTGAAGGCACACAATAGCATCTTTGGGTGGTTGATGGCACAGTTCAACGTGGGCCTATAACTGGTATTGTCCAGGTGAAGTGACAGAAAAATCTGTCTGAACACATCTAGATTCAGGAATATGGGAATGATGATGAAGTACACCACTCAGTGGAGCTCACAAGGCAGAGCACTTATGGGATCTGTGCATTATGATGTAGACATCTAATGAAGGGCTTATTAGGTTAATACTGGAATTGAAGTTCAGAGAAGCATCGTCAGGCAAGACTAATGTGTGATCAGTGCACACAAAACTAGATCTTGGTGTGTGCAGGTGGCACAAGTGGGTTTAGCTCTAGCATAAGTCACCTGGGAAAACTATGGCAGCTCCAGAATATCCTGATCGAAGGTTGGAAGTGTTTGAAAGGCTCTGGAAGTAAGTTTTAGGGTAGACTCATAAGCCCTAGCCAACTTTAATCTATGCATCCAGATATAGGCAACTTTCTACGAAGATAGTCATTGTATTTTTGTATCATGAAAAACTACAATAGACAGTTGTTACTTGAGCAGCATGACAAGAAATAGCCATGGGAGTTAATGTAATATTCTGGTAGATGAAGACCTGGAGAATAAGGAGAAGGAGCTGGGGTGCATACAGAGATTCCTTGTTCATTAAGTTAGTTTGTTTACTAGAGATATCACCAGGAAAATCTAGTGCAGCACTTGGGTGACTAGAGCAAGGCTTGGACATAGGCAATGACAGTGGCAGGAAAGTTTGCCAGTAGAAGACTAGACAAAAGAAAGAACAGGAATCTGCTGAGAGCAGTTATGTGATATGGTATCATAATACAGTACAGAAAATCCAGTGCAGATTCTGTGACTCATGAACAAGGTAATGGGGTTGAGGATAGTGCTGTGAAGCAAGGTCAGAGTTGGTAACAAAGTAAACAATTTGTGTGATTTAGAACTATTCAGCAAATTCTCTTACTATGGAAACAGCACATGCAGGTTCACTAATGAGGAAATTCACCAGATAATACCCATACACTGAGTTACTGAGCCAGAACTCACAGAATAGAAAGAGCATTTGTGGGCCTGAGTCCACAAAACTCATTATTCCAATGATACAAGATTTGTCATAAGACACTATCATGGGTATGTTGAGATGATACAATAAAACTTGGGTCTATGGAATCTACACAGTGAAAAGTAGGTATAGGAATTGCGTAGTGGGAACTTATTGTGGAACCATGTACATGAGAGTCTTGAAAATGCTCCCTGGGAAAAACTGGCATTCAGTTTGTATACAGAGTTACACATTATAGTGTGCAGATAGTACTGATTTCTTGTTTCTGAGAGAAATTCACAGGAGATAGTCAGTGCTGAATTTGTGTTCCTGGTCAACTCCTGTCACACTGTGGATGAGACTTGCAGGGACATTTCTCCAGATCTCATTGGGTAAAGACAATGGCATCCATGGTGTGCTAAGCTTCATGTATGGAGACAGTGTAGTCAGGATTGATTCTGGGATACCTCACCAGAGAAAATAGGTCATGAGTGTAGCTGATGTTTACTACTTTGTGGTGTCTTCTTTCTTCTACCCTTTCCCATATGTTATTCATCCTTTTGATTTCCTAAGACAAGTTTGGAGAGCAAAAATGCATCCAGGGGAAAGAAATGAGCATTACTGAAGACTACTTCATGCTCATTAGGGGTATCAATCTCTTTTGGGCTACTTGTTTGTTATCAGGATGTTTAATTTCTTCTTTCTTCTTATCTCCTGTGTAATGAACCAACTTCAAACAACCACAATGAACAGCAATAAACAGGAATCAAACAATACACCACCCTGCCTCTCAGAGCCCTACAATTATTATTCCTTCTGAAAAGCCACTAGAATTAAAAACATTAAAAACTCACAGAAACAATCAACAGTCAACAACATTACATCCCTGCTAGAGCATGATGCACAGCATAGTTGCTGTAGATAATCAGAAGCAGGCATGTATCAGGCACCTGAGAGTAAAATAAAAAATTAACTTATAATATTTCTGTATTTTTCAAATAAATCAAAATTCCCAAATTGCCACTGTATAGGAGCTTCACCTCATGTTCCAGAAGGACCTTAAGCCAGGAATAGAAGTGGTACTCTGAAGCAAGAAATGAAGCAGAAACCATGAGGGAAGACTGCTTATGGTCTGATTCTTCAGAAGTACCACAGGTGACATTGGTGGTGGTTTGAATATGCATGGCCTGGACTGCAGTGGTGGCACATGCCTTTAATCCCAGCTCTTGTGAGGCAGAGGCAGGCAGATTTCTGAGTTCAAGGCCAGCCTGGTCTACCGAGTGAGTTCCAGGACAGCCAGGGATACACAGAGAAACACTGTCTCGAAAAAAAAAATACAAAACAAAACAAAAAAATAATATGCATTGCCAAGGGAGTGGAACTTTTAAGAGGTGTGACCTTGTTGGAATAGATAAGGCCATGTTCTTAGTTGGAGAATGTGTGTCACTGTCGGGGTGGGATTTGAGACCCTGCACATAGCTGCCTTAAATATAGCTTTCATGGGTGTAGTGAGGTAAAGATGCAAAATGCTCAGTAGTTTTCTCAGCATCATGTCTGGACAGATGCTGCTATAATTCATGTTGTGACTTGATAACAGGCCTAACCTCAGCACCTGTGAGCTAGCCCCTGATTTAGTGTTGTACTTTAACGATCTGCCATAATCATGTTTCTCTTCACAGCAATGAAACAATCTAAGAAAGCCTACTTATATAAGCCAAGTCATCATCCCAGGGTTGATATCATGCATGGTGAGCAGGGCTATCCTACATCAATCATTACCATTCACTTTGAGCTACTTCCTCCAAAATCAATAATTAAATGAAGCACTGTTGGACTGGATTTCCTACAAGCCATATTACAAGAGGCATTTTCTCATCTGAGCTTCACTGTATTCATAAATGTCTACACTTTTTCAAGTAACCTAATCCCTATAATCAAAATAACTATTCTCCACAAAACACAAAACGTTGTCAAATAAATTGGCAAGATGGTCCAATAAGTTTTGAAGTAGCAAAATTACTATAGAGCCATGGTAGAAATTTTGAGAAGCTCTAAGGCCATGTAATATGAGTCAGAAGGAGATATACAAAGAGAAGGTCTAGAAAGGGTCCTGAATGAAGCTATGAAATAAGTTTATGCTGTACTTGTGTAGCTAGGAGATTGTAGAGTCCATGATATATTATAACTGGTATAGAATGTTACAAATGTATGGAAAAAAAGTTCTGTAACATACACTTCAGGCTCCAGCCAACACAGCTGGAATGTCACCTATCCATAAGCCCTATGAAATGAAAATGACTGTATCATATTCCTTGATGACAGATCCAGTATTGATAGATTCAGAGGTTGCCCTCGTAGATTTACGTCTTCCTTCAAGATGATCTCTCCTTGGAGTTTGACTATTCCTCCATTTTCTGATGGTCACACTTACTGTGTAACTTTTATATGAGGAGTATGTAAGCTGTTTTAACTTTGTTCAGTGTGTCACAGTAGAACAGCTGTTCAGAGTACCAAAGAGACAGAATTTTTGAACCATCTTTGGACTGTTACAAACTCTGGATAATCTGAGGTTGGCTTATATTTATTTTGTATGATTCAGTTGACTTCAACTTAGAGATAGAATTGCAGATGTATTGTATACTACAAATTATATGTTTGGGATTTGTGAAATGTCCCCCTGAGTGATGGTAATTACAGACATCAGCTTGGCATGAATATGAACTCTGTCATCAAACAAGAAAATCTATTGTGTTGAGCGGTCCTCTCATATACACAATATTTCGGTCACAGTGCACATCATAAATACCTGTACATTTGTGGTATTTACAATCAGGGTAATAAAAGATTTTTGCTGCATTATAGAAGAGACATCATGCAGAAGGCAAAAGCATCCACAGTGTACAGCATACCTCCACAGTCCAAGATAGTATTACACACTGTCAACATATTCAAAGCTAAGACATCCAACATCACCTACCAGAAATATGACTACTTATGTATTTCTACTATTAAATGTGATGACGGTTTTCTATTTAAGTGTTAGCTTATATACAAACAGTCTTTCTTATTCAAGGCTTGGGTAGCACCGCAGACAAAGACATTGTATGGCCATTTCACTCAAAGTAAGGTGTGGACAGTATACAGAAGAAGATTGAATGCTTTGTTCTAGAGACACAAAACAGGGGTATACAATTCAAAAATTAAAAGACAGTATGTAGTCATGGGGTTGTAGGAATTAAGGTAGCATGAAAAAACTATCTTGTAAATATTGTACTACTAATAAAACAGAGATAGTTGCATGTGGTTTCAGTGTGGTTGAGAACAAAGTAAACTGGGTCTCCAGTAATGATGACTGAAAGCTCATGCATAAATGGTGTGGCCAGTCTTAGCCTTTGGTGTTTTATTTTGGCATTTATGGTGGTCTAACAGAGAATGGTACCAGGTAAATCTGGTAAAAGTTCAAAACATTAAGATGTACACCTGATGGTGAGATAGACCAGGCAGGATTATTTACAGAGGCTGTCCCCAAGAGAAACCTGTTCTTCAGAACAATGAACAGAAGCTTTCGGGTATTGTAAATGAGGCTGAAGAATAATATTGTGCAATGCTTAGCAGGGAAAATTTATGTGCATTCTGACTATGCAGAAGTAGTTTTGATGTCTTGTAGAAAGATGTGGAGAAAAATGACATGGATGATCATTCCCAGTTATGGTCATCCAATCTAGCACTGAAAAGTGTACAGAAGGACCAGGTGGGTTTTTGTGTGTATAATCAAGAGGAAAAGAAGGTATAGTTGGTGCAAGACTAGAACTTAACCTAATATTTCTTATAAATAATATACTAGCTGGTTTGGTTTTTCGGTAATCAAAAATGAATGCCTCTGCAAGAAATCATACACAGGAGAATAAGTTTGGGAGTATGAGGACGGTGGTAGCAGACAATGTCTCTAAGGTTATCCCAGTAGAAAAGAAGTCTTATCTATGCTGGCAGACATAGGCACTGGATGGTAGAAATGAACAGGTTTATGAATTGCTTGGCCACTAGCCAGACAAAGGTACTCTGTGATCACAGCTAAGCCTGGAAGCATAGCATATTCTTTGAGAGAAAATAGTATTCCCAACTCATTAGCCCAATGTACTGAATTATGGCAGTAGTTCTCAGAGTGTAGATACCTGGGAAAGTTTGTGGGAACTCCTCAACAAGGCTGTCCAGAAAAGATATTATGTCACTAGAGATAGCTCCAAGAATAGGTTTATAGACAAGGAAAGAGAAGTTCTCTGTAGAATCATCAAAAACCCAGTGTATTTTCTGGGCCTACAGAGTTATAACATGGCAGTGTAGCGATGTCCAAGATGGGCACAGTTCCAGACATGGACAGCTAATGAATGCTATTGCAGTTGCTAAGTTACCATGGGATTTCATCCTTAGACAATGTGAAAATCTGTGTCTATTTAGGTTAGTATCAGTCCGTATGTAAGATCAAATGTGAGATCTGTGCTTAGACAGCCAGGCTTTGAGGGTTCTCATGGTACAGGGAGGATTTTATCTGGAAAAGTCAACAGGGAAAGCTATCTATGGTGCTGTGAGGAAGGTTGACTCATTGACTTGAATTCTAGGTACCTAGGCATAGGCACTATTAGGAGGGGGTTCGTTCTTGAAGGATTTTGTACTTGTTGGAAAAGTGTATCATTTTAAATGAACTTTGAGGTCTCACATGCACAAGCTATACTTATTGTGGCTCATAATCTCCTGCTTCTGCATGAGGATCCAGATTAATATTCTCACCTACTTCTCAAGCATTACATCTGCCCACACAGTACCTGCCTTCTTGCCAGGAGGAAATTGACTAAATTCCTGAACATAAAGCACCCTCAATTAAAGATTTTTATTTAAAAGGGTTGATGTTGATTAATTGCTCTGTAATTGCTCTAGAATTGCTGACAGGTTTTGCCCTTTCCCATTCGCTCTTATTTGCTAAAGCATTAAATTACATTCCAAAGGATAATCTCAATGTCTAGTCTCTTATGTATAAAAAGACATTTTTCTAGGACTGCATACCAAGGTCCAACCTCAAAAATAAGGTCTCGTGTGTGTGTCTTTATGTGTAACAGGAGCTTTCTTGGTAGTTTCTCAGGCATACCTGCAACTGCTCTCTATGCATCCAGAGATATTCACACGGGACTAGAAATGGCATAGTTGTGCTTGCCTCAAAGAGCACACAAGGAAAGTCTGCAGAAGTTTCGTGGACATACTTATGCTCAGCAGTGTACAGATGGTGCTGTCACATAGGACTTAGAGCACACAGCATTTATCCAATACTAGAGCTATGCAACAACAGCTAGAAGCTGATAAGTTGAAATAGAGTACATAGGTTTCATATTGTAATAACATCATGAAAAGTACTACAGTAGCCTAGTGACCAAAGGAATGTTTGGAATTGTAGTTATGAGGCTGTAGTGGAACATTATTAAAAGATAAGTAGGTAAAGCCAGGCTATCATCTGGAATCTGAAGGGAGGGGCTTCAGCAACTGCTTGACTTGACTAGGTGAGGGAGGATGAGAAAATTTGTTCCATAATTCGTTGAAGCTCATAGGGCAAATAAGGAAAGAAGAGTGTTCAATCAGAAGTGCATGTGGGAATAGAGAGATGCAACAGACAATCTGTATCCAGTAAGTATGGAACAGAAAACATAAGAGTAGGAATTCCATACAAGTAGTAAATTGTGAACTATGAGGACGATGGTAAAAGTTATTCTGGATTTCACATGGTAAAATTGTTGTAGGCTTTGACCATCTGAAATTTGATGTTAGAGCATCTGAAGCTGGAAGATGAATTTCCACTTCCTGCAATCCATTAAACATAGCAACGTTTGAATCCAGATTAAGAACATGAGCTGTTGAGAAGGGGCCAATGTGTTTGTTTCTGGGACACCTGACTTGATAAAGCACTACAGGAAATGAATGACTTGAGTTAGGGCTGGTAGTGAGTGATACCAAATGTCCAGGAGAATGCCTCTGAGAAAAGCCAATCTTTCATCAGAACATCAAGATCTAACCCTACATGTTGTAAATGGTACATGGCTGCTTTTTTTGGTATAATTATCATAGAAAAGCTTTGACTGTGATGCAGAACAGGATGTAGGCATGAGAGTGACCAGATATATATTTGGCAGTTAAGAATGTGAGGAAATAAAAAGGAAAATCAGAATGCTTACATGGCATTGGCTTGAAAAATAACCCTGACATGTTATCTAGTTTCTTGCAAACCCTGCCATTAAGAGTATAGGGGCTCCTTGGCATTAGACAACCATGCAATGATGGTCCTGAATCAGTGGAGTTTAGTAAGTAAGGCCAGTGAAGTAGAGCTGTGAAAACAGAGATAGAGTTTGGAGTATAAAATTGTCACAGTCAGGCTCTGTCAGAATTGAAATACCTAAGGAAAACCAGTGTAACACTTCTGTGATTAGAATTGGAGACTGGAAACAAAGTGAATATAAGTTCAACAAAGATTATGGTGACAAATACATGAACCACATTCCTGATTAGAAAGAATACACAGAGCAGACTTTGACTAGTATTAGATTATTATAAAAAGAGAAATACAATGTAGGTACTCTAGGATCTAGGGATGAGCTGGTTTTATGAGATGTCATTGAAGGGCCAGGTTCAAACTTCGACACAAAGGAAACCCATGTATAATTTGCACATACACAGCTAGAAAATCTTTCCTTAAGATTATGTTTGTGAACTAATTGCTGGGAGAACTCACAAGGAAATTTGGTATAATAAATGCTTGGTGCCTGAAGCCAAGCATAAAAATGTAAAGAAGGCACAGTAATTTAAAGGCCTGTAGACTTCATCAGGCAAACCTGGTACACACACTGTCTATCAAAAATAAGGTAGGAAGTGTATAGATGGCACAGAAAGCAGGGCGCAAGAGGACCATATGAAGAACTTAAATGCAAAGGCTGCATAATAAAACGTAAGCCTGAGATTTTTGTGCATGGTATGAAAGCAAGAGATTCAGGAATGCTACTCAGGTAAGAATGTTGAGAGTAATCCAAGTCTACAATTAGGCTTTAGCATGTGGGGTGGAAAGAACTACTTGGTTCTCCAGAAATTCAAGAGACAGTACAAAATGGGTGTGGTTAGAACAAACCTGGAACAGTGATGATGGCACTGGAAAATAAGATTCATGAGAGCCTAACAACATGAGAAAATGGATGAGCTAAATATATTCACATATTGGGAATAGCACAATTGGGCTTTATTCTGGAAACCTTACCATATTAAGCAAGGAAGGAACTTCACACTACATCACTGAGAGAAAAAATTTTGTGAGGCAAGGAAGAAACCTAAAGGCAAGAATAAAATCACATAACACTAAGGAATACTCTATAATGTTTTCCCTCAAATTGCAGTCTTGTATAACACAGAACTACTTCACAAATGTCTCAACACTCAGACAGACCTCCAAAGTACCTTAAGAATCATTACTCAAGAGAGCTGTGAAAAGGCTTTTGTACATATCATTTCATGTACAAAATTTAAATTGAGGTTCCTTCTTCACAAATGATTCCAGATTGTGTCATATTACCAAAACAAAGTCTATCATTATGAGGCTGTATCATACCTAGAAGAAGAATGTGGCAGCATTGTCTATATGATACTGAATCTGATGAAAAAAAAATGATGCAAGATTCCAAGCTTAAGGGAATCCAGAAAAACATTCTGAGAGACTCAAATGCAGGCAATCTAGTTCAGACTGGGAACTCCCACAGACCAGTCTGGTGAAGCATAGTCTGTTAAGTATGACACAGGAAAATTGAGTTTTTATTTCGGAATTCTAAACATGTCAGTCTAATGCAGCTGCTGTGTAACCATGGGATGCCTGGGAATATGAGATTATGTTATAAGACAAGGTCATAATTTCCAAAATAGGATACCCATGGGTTATCTGTAGATATTTTCCTTGGACCCCACCAATGGGGACTACTATTGTGGCCTAACTACTCATTGAAATCACCAGAAAATTGGTTCCAAGGCTGAATGAGGGAAACCAATGATAAAAGTATAAGAAGGGTCCTAGATGTCCAAGATCTGTTGATATCATTATACTGCATACACATAATGTTCATCAAAAATAGGACTGGGTATCTAGACCAGAAAATGAAGCAGGGTCCAGAGAACCAATTTAAAAGTTAGATATGAAAACCGTACAATATGATCAATGCCTTCGGTTTTGTTTTGCACAAGAAAGATTCAATGAAACTATTCAGGCAAAGATGTTTATATAAATTTGCATCCAGTGTTACACCTTACAGTGTGTGGGGGAATGGGGATTTTGGTTCTCCAGGAATTCAAAAGAGATAATTCAGATTCTGAGTGAACTGAAGTATCCTGTCACAGTGAATAAAGCACAGGAAGGTGAACTTCTGGAGAGGTCACCAACAGTGAAAAATGGCTGAGCTGTATGTCCCCCAGTATAGTGAGAAACAGTGGTGTTTCATTCTGAGAAACCTTACCATAGTAAGTAACACAGAAACTTCAATGTCCATTACTCTGAGGATACAGATCAAGAATCAAGTAAGAAATTTAGATGCAACTAGATGCAAATCTAGATGTTTCTTTAGTCTACAATGTAGAACCATATCCCAAATCTTGGTAACCCTCATAGTGTGCTCCATACTACCATTAGAATCATTACTTCAGTTAGCTCTCAAAATGATTTTTACAGACCATTTTATGGAGGAGTTATCTCAGGCAGTTCTAGAGTGTGTCATGTTAACATAAAACAAAGCACACTAGGCTAGTATTTGGGAATACTAAACAAGGAAATGCAATGCAGGTTGTCTGTAACATGCAGGGGGTCTGAGATTAAAAGAAGGAACTGGAAGGCATGGTTCTGGCTTGCTAACCAAGGACACACACTTGAAATCAAAAATACTTATGTAGGACTCCTGCCACTGTGATTATACTTTTGGACTCACTATTAGAGCTGACCCACAAGGACATTTGGGGCACAGCTGACTGCTTGGAGCCAAGCACATTATGGTGAGCAGGAAAGTATAAAAAATACTTTTTTAGACCTCTATCTGCAACCCTGGTATGTGCCCTGACCATATGAAACAGGCCTGGCAGTGTACATATGGCAAAGGAAAGTGTAGGCTGTAGAAAAAAATTGAAAACAGTAGATGAGGATGATGCATGGTAAGACCCATGCCTCAGGTTGTGTGAATGGTGTGGAAAGGTGGTTTCCAGGGAAGTTATTCATTCAAAAGTCTTAAAAGAAATCTACATAAACAGTTAGTCCTTACAGTGTTGGAGTATAATGGATATCTTAATTCGCTAGGCATTACAAAGAAAGAATGCAGGTTTTGTGTGACCAGAGTTTCCTGGCACAGTGAAGATGGCATGGAAAGTCAGCTTCTGGAAAGCTCACCAACAAGGGACAGTAACTGCATTCTATTTCTATAAACATTTAGAACATTACAATTAGACTTAATTCTGGAAAAACATATCCTGGTAGCAGTGCAGTAGCTTCACTGTCCATTTGTAAAAGAACACAGGTCAGGAATCAAGTAAGAAATCTAGAGGCAGGATCACAAGTGGATACAATTAAGGAGTACTACATAGTGCTTTGCACTTTACTGGTATTTCAGGTTGCCTTCTTGACCAATCCCAAACCACCACCAAAAGCATTACAACACCCACAGATGTCTGTACAGGACCATAATAATCATACCTCAGAGGAGTTCTAAACAGGCTTTTCTACTGACAATTGCATGAAGGAATGTTCCCAAATGAGGTTCCTTTTTCTCAGATGAGTCTACATCATACAGGAAGTCCATGAAGAATCTGGACAGACTTAGGTAGGCCTTCTGCCATTGGGGTAATACTTGAGGACTCACTACTGGATGGAACTCATCAAGAAGTTGCCTGTAGATTATTTTTTGCCAGAAGACAAGCATGGAAGAGTGAGTAAGACAGTAGAAAATCTATAGATCTGGCCTGTAAACAAAGTATGAGTCTTGTCCACCATATAAGGACTGGGAGTATAGAATCCAAAAAAAATATGAGATCTAGCAGACCATCTGAAGAAGATATATGCAGAATTTACATGATAGAACATAGGCCTGTGGTTTACTTATTAATTAATTAATTAATTAATTAATTAATTAATTATTTTTGCATGGTAGGGAACTGAGAGACAGAGGGAATATATTTGGCAATGGAAGGTGTTGAGAGAATTCTGCATCCAAATTTAGGTATTAGCTTCAGGGGTCTAGGTGGAATAGGTATGTTCATTCTTCAGATATTCAAGAGAATGGTGTAGTAAGAGTGTGACCAGAACTATCATAGCACACTGAAGAAAATTTCCGCAGGGCTCACCAACAAGAAAAATGTCTACACTGTGAGTTACCACATATTGTGAACAACCAGTTGGTCTTAATTCTGGGAAAACTTACCATAGAAGGCAGGAGCTTCACTGTCTATCAGTAAGAGAACAGAGGATAGTAATCAAGCAAGAAACCTAGAGGCAAGAACTGAAGTAAATACCACTCAAAATACTACTTAACACTTTGCAATCCATAGGTACTTTGATTTCCCTTGTTAAAAAAAAAAAAAAAACTCAAAGCTTGGTAACAATCACAGAGGACTCCACACTTAAGTATGAATCCCTACTCATAAGAGTGGTCAATATATTTCTCTACAGATCATTATGGGGAGGAATATTCCCAATTAGTGTTCCTTCTTCTATGATGACTCTAGATTGTGTCAAGAAAACAAAACACAAACAATCATGATGAGTCTGTATCACACCTGGCAGAAAAATGTGGCACCATGATCTACATAATACTGAATCAGATAAAAAATGATGTAAGATTATAGAGCTTAATACCCAGTCCATCATTTTGTTGACTAACCAGAACCTCTTTCATGTCTCTTGACTAAAACACTTAGTTTTGAACCTGGCTTTTTTCTTGACTTTAGAATGAATGTCAGCTGAAAACCATCCACTCAGATCTTTTCTCTCAAAGTAAATAGCCAGGATTGGCTATGAGACTATAGGTCTTCAACCCCGTCAGAAATCCAGAATGACTGAGTTAACTGAAGTTATGGGAAGCATTAAGCATAGCTTCTAAAACTTAGCCAATTTAAGACTATCTTGGACCTCACTGGTACAAATAGGAATTATTATGCTCTAATTGTATTTTGAGAGAAAAGTGTTATTTTAACAGGAATGGTGATATGTAGTAGTAGCTAAGGGGGAAGGACACCGAGAGGAAGAGATGGAGTAAGGAGAGGAGAAGATGAAGTAGAGGAGAAGCTAGGTGATGAAAGAGAAAAAGAGAGAAAGAGAGAGGGGGACATGGAGGCAGATGTTCACGTGTGTATACCAGTCAAAAATAGTTTATATATCTAGGTTGGGTATTGGGTTACACTTCTGATTGAGCATTACCATACTTATAAAGACTTTGATTAACATTTTAAAAAATGTATAAAAGCAAAAAGGGAAAGGGTGCATGGGATAGGGGTTTTCTAGGGAGGGAAAATGGGGAAATGGAATGGCATCTGAAATGTAAATAAAATACTCAATAGAAAAAGAAAAAAATATTATAGTTCTAATAGAATCCTGAAAAACAGTTTAAGATACTCAAGGCCAGTCAAATTTTGTCAGAGCTGGAAGTCCTGCAAATGGTTCTAGAAAAGTATGGTCTAGAACTATGCACAGAGCAGAACTGGAATTGTATCTGGGAGTACTAAATTGAGAAGCAAATGCTGGTGATATGTAACCTGGTAGTGTACTAAAGGGCTAATTTAATAATTGTCAACATGAGAATCCCATTTGTAAGATATATATTTACCTACACTTCTTTTCATAAATGGTACAATTGTAAACACACTATTGGGGGAACACAACTTCAAATTGAGTGTAGGGCTGGGTTGCTGGAGTCAAGTAAAGAGTTAGCTTTGTTTGGGATGGCAAGTTGTGCATATCTCAACATGCATATGAGATAAGTGTCTGTCCATGAGAAACAGGATTGGGAGTGTAGAGTTTGCAAAAGAAACTGGGAACTAGATAAGCAATGGAATAATTTAAATACAGAAGCTGCATGATTGTTTTAGGTATGAGTTTTTCTGCATGGTGTGGGAAGGAGTGATTCAGGGAATCTATTCATTGAAATGTGTTGAGTGAAATCTTTATCCAGAGGCAGGCCTTCATATGTGATGGTAGAATAGGTATCCGGCTTGTACAGAATATCGATACATAGTACAGAATCGGTTTGACCAGTACTATCCCCAACCCAAACCCTTCTTTCCTCCCCTGGTCACTCTCTGCATCCCCACACCACTCCCTTTTAATAAACCTCTTATGTGACATTTGTCAGAAAATTCACGTATATTCATCAAAAATTATGCAAACAACTGTGTCTCACTTTGTGTTTGTCATGTTTATGCAGCATGAAGTTCACATGTATTGTGAACTGCTACTTCTTTTCAGCAGTATCTGATCACATGACAGTGGCCTGCAGAGTTTATGATATGAAAACAAAGAAAGGAACATATTTCATAAATATCAGCACTTCTTGATATTTCTGAACTTCCAAGGAAACCCATACAATTACTATCCTCATTTTATAACTAGGGAAACCACACAAAGTATAATTCATATAATCATTTTCAGAAACAGTTAAGAATGTAAAACACAGTGGATTCTTCACAGTCTTCACAAATTGTATTTCCAGCAGGTATGATTTTCAGAAAGATTGACTCACATAGAAAGTATTAGCTTCAGACAACCTCCACTGCAAGCCCCACCTGGTAATAATGTTTTGTTTTGTTTTGGAACTAACAGACAGTCCAAAAACAATGAGACATGTCATTATCAACTGCCAAGAGGCAATACAATGTAACATCTGTTACATGACCCCTGTGCATAAGCCACTGTACCTATAAAGAACCAAGAATTTTTTTTCAAACCCCACCATTCTTCCTCCCCAGGCAGTCTCTCTGCATCCTCCTCACCAATCCTTTTAATAAACATCCTATGTGAGACTTATCAGAATCTGACACCTAGTTCCATCAGAAAGAATGTGAACAAATGGATAATCAATCATATATCAGTGGTTGCTGTACTTCCAATGCCTATGATAATGAAATAGATTAGTTAATAGAAACCTTATGGAAACTATCCAATTGTAGCCTCTGTCTTTTCTAAGGAGACAAAAAGTTAATGACTGAAAAGTTAAGAGAAGTGACTCGAGAAATTTTGATGTTTCCATAGGTACCAAACTGAAAAAGTGATTATAAGCAATGGACCAGTGTAAAAACATAACGAACCAGAGTATTTAATGTCCCTTGGAATTGTGAAACGTCTCTAAAACTGAGTTAATTTTGAAGGCATCCATCAAACTGTTACTGTAATTTTTGAGGGATATAAGGAGAAATATATAAAAAAATAAAACAAGTATATAATTAAATGGAAAGAAAGAATATGTTTCACTCTAAAAGAAAGTGACTCTACTGGAGACTTTGGTGTTACCTGTCCCTTAAACACAGATATAAATTAGATGGAAACTGACTGTAATTTCCCATATATTGGGGGATTTTTGTTTTGGTTACTGTGATGACTATTTCTGTAAGTCAACTTGAATATTTATGAAATGAACTACAATCCTACTCTTCCAAAAATGTAAATTCAATTCTTAGCATCTACATGGTGGCTCTAAGAGTTGGCAATTCTAGTTCAAGGGCATAAACATGCTACATATACATACAGGAAGGCAAAGCATCTATGTGCATAAAATAAAGTAATTTAAAAACATAATATGCTTAAACTAATCTGCCTGTCTTTACCTCCAGAATTACATCCAGGATTAGACATGTATGCTATTAGACTGGGCTATGTGACATTGAAGATTAAGTTCAGGGCTTGGTGCATGCTAAGCAAGTAAATCTAAACATCCCAGATTCTGCTTCAGACATTTTAAATAAATAATAGATTTAAGGTACAACTGAAGAATCTTTATATCTCATTCACCATACTTAAAGAAACATTTAACCAGATGTGGTAGCATACAGCAGTTGAGCTGTGTAAATGTATCTTGGTTCTTGAGAGGGTATGGGCCTGGAACACTGAGACTCCAAGGTAGAAATGGCAGGTGTTTGGCCATGTCCCCAGAAGCCAGGGTCCAGACATGTGGCCTAATCTCCATTTAAACCTACATATTTCAGCCACATAGAATACAGCCCCTTCGAAAGGGCACAGGTAGAGGTCATGACTACTGTCTTCAGCCTCAAGAGATTTACATACTAATGTGTCACCTGAAGGCCAGAGGGAATAGCCAATTAAACATTCTTCTCAAGCTTCTCCCTCCCTATTTAACTCAGATCTGCCCTGAGTTTCACAGGGGGGTACTCGTAGAACATCTTACATTCACCAACAACGATAAGCTCCTGGAAACCCATAGACTTTCTTGTAACTATTGGGGCCTGCCACCATGTGACCATGGAGGACCTCACTGCGAAGTTAGCGACTAGTCCACTGTGGCTTTTTCCCATATTTGGTGACCAACCTGAGCTCGAACAACAAAATGGCTGCACGAACCAGGCTGCCTGAGTCAGCTAAGAAAGTATACTTCCTGAGAGGCATGGTACCTGAGCTCTGTCTGTCCCCGTTGCCCCTCTCAGCATGCAACACACACACTGTCTCTGTTTTGCCTGGCATCCTGAAACCCTCAGAATGATGGCCAATCTTGGTGTGTGAGCCTCATGTGTCCCATTTCAATTTTGCTGTGCTCCCCCCAGCCACTGTTTTTTGGGGGCTCCAAATGGAGATGTCCATCCCTGAGTCCACTCAAGAGCTCTGCCCCGCCTTGTGGAACAGGACAAAGTGAGAATTTCCCATGCTAGGTGGTGCACCACCATGCTTACCCAGTTCTCTGAGAAACCAACTCAGCCAAGATTCCACCCTTCTCCCATGCTGAGCTGCAATTCCAGCCAACTGAACTGCATGGACCACCAACACAACAGAGATCCATGCTCACCTGGAACACACAGGCCTACATCACTTTCCACAGGTGGTAGAGGAAGCTGATAAAACCACCACCAAGAGCACTCTTTCCTGGCACTCAAGAACTTCTCCATGAGACAGTGAGTAACCCCCTGCCTGGTTCAAATAACCTAGGCCTCTCCCTGTCTCTCTCTCTCTTTCTCTTTCTCTCTGTCTCTGTCTCTCTCTCTAGCTTTCTCCCTCCATGTGTTATCCTGCTCAAGGGCAAGATGGCAATGGCTCTCTAGACCGCCACTCTGCTCATCCCCTGGCTGAGACTCCTCTCTCTCTCTCTCTCTTTCTCTCTCTCTCTCTCTCTCTCTCTCTCTCTCTCTCTCTCTCTCTCTCTCTCTGGAATGCTGGCTCTGAACTCTAGTCCCCAGCACCCCTCCTCCAGGGGTCAGTCTTTCACTTCCCCTCCTCCTCAGTTATTTGAATTTGCAGCCAGCTAGAGGTATTGAGCCCAGCAGGTTTGCCTGAAGCAGTGGATCTAAAAACCTGCATGTACCCTTCATCACTGTGTTCCTCACATTTTCTTTTTTGTGGCTAAAAATTCTTGGCTGAGCCCAGAAAAACTGCACCGCCTGCAATCTTCCCCCAGGCCCGCCTCCCCCCCCCCCCCCCCCCCCCCCCGTGACTCAGTTTTACACAGATTTTCATTCCTTCTGACTCTTACTCTCCTATCAAACAGCTATGTTTCTTGCTTTGAGCCTTTCTTCAAGGTTGACATTTCCTCTCCTTCTCTACATTTAAAATTTACCAGCTTAATAAAAAAGAACAGGGAATAAGGGGGCCTCTCTGCTGAAACACCAAGTCACCACATGGCAGAACAGCAACCACATGGCAGAGCAAGTCTCTTGTCCCCACTGCTTCTAATACCATGACTAATGCTTGCTTTCTCTCTAATAAGAACACCTAAAACAACAGTGTTCTTGCTTTTCAACCAAAAATTTTCTTGTTTTTGTTTATATATGTCCAATTTTTTTTCCAATTTTTAAGACTTCTTCAAGTTTCAAAAGTCATGTAATCTACTTCCAAAGATCAAATCAACATGCTGATCACCATTTTTCATTCCTTAATTAACAACTAATTTTCTTTCACAGAAAAACTGCTGCTGCCTCTCCCAGATACACAATTAACATGATCTTGTTCTACCTCAGCCATCCAAAACCAGACTCAAAGATACCTTCTAGGACTAAAATTTCCTCAAACACCTTTACTTTTCCATGGTCTTATTGACAGATCGTGATGTGCTTGCTCCCAGATGACTTAATGCTCAATACCCAGCCTTTACAAACATCTCCCTGCCTGAGATGCTGCTTCCCTGCTGTAGTCATCCTGCAGGTATACACAAAGATCCAACAGAGACACTGCCATCTTCTGGAACCCGCCTGAGCTGCCAAGCTGCCTTCTCCCAGTCATCTAGTCTGACTGAAGACTCCAGAGACAAGCTGAGACTCAGAGACAGCACCAACTCCTGGAACCTGCTTAGCTGCCTTCACCAAGCCACCTCGTCTGACTGAAGAGCCAGAGACACATGTCAGACTCCAGAGATGCACATCAAAACCCAGAGACACTCACTATGATGGGAAAACACATGCTGAGACAGAAGACAAATCCAGACCTTCCAGCTACAGATAGTATTTATGCAAGTTTGAAGCAAGTTCAGTCTACTGAGCAAGTACCAGAATAGACTGGCCAACAGAGATAAACTCATGATTCAGAAAAAAAAATAAATTTTTACCAGACATTACTTTAATATTTTTTGCCCTTGATTTCAGATTTTAAGAGAAAATATATGTTCTACATATATTAAAAATATAAATAATTTTAACATACTTATGATTATAGATTTGAAAATTTAGTTATAATCCCAACTAATTACAAGTGCACTATTAACACATTTATGTGATGACAAAACACATTATTTTCAATCATTAAGAATCAGGGCTCCCATGACAGGAACATATGGATGAATGACTATTACTGATGCTATGGTATGCTTACAGGCAGGAGCCTAGCATGGCTGTTCTCTGAGAGGCCCAACAAACAGTTGACTGAGACAGATGCAGATACTTTCACCCAATCATTTTACTAAAGTCAGAAAACTCTGAGGTTGAATTAGGGAAAGGATGCAAGAAGCTGAGGAGGGTGACCATATGAAGACCAGCATTTGCAATTATCCCAGACTCATAAGATTTCACAGACATTTTGCCACTAACTAAGCAGCATACACAAGGTGGTCCAAGGCCCCAGACACATGTACAGCAGAGGACTGTCTGGTCTGGCCTGAGTGGAAGAAGTTAAGCTTAACCCTAAAGATACTCATAGCTCTGGGGAGTCAGGTAGTCTATCTTGGGCATCCTTCTGGAGACATGCAGGAAGAAAGATGAGATGTGGAACTGTGTAGGAGAGAAGACAAGGAGAGGGACAAATGAGTAAATTGTAAAAAAATTAAATAAAAGTAATAATTTTTAAAAGAGAACATCATGAATTTTGCAGATAAATGATGGAACTAGAAAATATCATTCTGAGTGAGGTAACGCAGAGCCAAATAGACAATGATGGTATGCCCTCACTTATGAGTGGATATTAGCCATAAAGTAGAATACTAATGCTACTCTCCAATAAACCAAAGATGCTAAACAGAAAAAAAATACCCAAAGAGAGTATGCTTGACTCTCATTTAGAACTGAGAGTAAAATAACCATAGTGTTTTAATTATTATGTGTTAATGTGACTATTTTTCTGGTTCAATCTATGCTGTGTTTAATGAGCTCCTGTACCTTAATAAATATGTCCTAAGAAATTTTTCCTCTATGATTTTCTTAAAAATATTTTCTGGGACATATTCCTTCCAATCTGCAACTTAACCCAGGGTAGATAGGGTGCTCCTGTCCACCTCCCACACACAGAGACAGCCTGATTCCCAAAAGTTCTAACATAAACAGGGTCTCAGCTACCAGACCTTCAAAGAAGAGCTATTACCAACAATCCTCAAACTATTCAATAAAACAGAAAGAGAAGGAATACTGCCTAAGTCATTCTATGAAACTTATGAGCTACCCTCATGAATAAACCACACAAAGACCTAAGAAAAAAATTTCAGAACAATTTCTCTTATGGATATTGATACAAAAATACTCAAAATAATTCTCATAATCCCAAAGAGAAGAAAAGTTATATCAACCAACCAGACACCAAGGAGCTACAGGGTACTTAACCACCAATAATGAAGACACATGGAGGGACCCATGGCTCCATCTGCATGTGTAGCAGAGAATTGCCTTATCTGGCATCAGTGGGAGGGGAGGCCCTTAGTTCTTTAAAGGCTTGATTCCCCAGCAAAGGAAAATGCTAGGGCTGTGAAGCAGAACTTGGTGGGGAGAGCATTATCATAGAAGTGGAAGGATAAATGGTAGGATAGCAGTTTTCTTAAAGGAAACTGGGAAGTGGGATAACATTTAAAATGTAAATAGAAAATAAAAAATAACAATTTTTTAAAAATTCTTGCAAACTGTATCCAAGAACCCATCAAAAAATCATTACCTACAACCAGTAGGCTTCATACCAGAGATATAGCTATGGTACAATATATGGAAATTCATTAAAGTAATTCCCCAAATAACAAATTCAAATTAAAATTTACAAGATCATCCCATGAGAAGCTGAAAAAGCATTTGAGAAAATATAACACTCCTTCATGCTATATGATTGGAAATATAAAGTATTTAAAGTTCCTACCTAAACATAACAATAGCAATAAACAATTCATTTAACAGCTAACATCAAACTAAGTGGAGAAAAATTTGAATCAATCCCACTGAGTTAAGGTACAAGACAATGCACACTCTCTCCCTATTTATTCAATATAGTACTCGAAGTCCTAGCTACAGGTATTAGACAATAGGAAGTCAAAATATACAGACTGGAAAGAAAGAACTCAAGGTATCACTATTTGCAAATGATATGATGGGATACATAAGTGACCACAAAAATTCTACCTGAGAATTCTTACAGCTTATAAACAGTTTCAGAAAAGCAACTAGATATAAAAGTATCTCAAACAAATCAGTATCCTTTCTCTACACAAAGAATAAATGGGTTGAGAGAGAAATTAGCAAAAGAAAACCATTCCAAATACTGACAAATATTATAAAATGTCTTGAGTAACTCTAACCACTCAAGTAAAAGATGTATATGACAAAATCTTCAAATCCATGTGAAGGACATCAAAGAAAACCTGAGAAGATGGAAAGATATCCCTTACTCATGAATTGATAGGATTAATATAGTAGAAATGCCCATCTTTAAAAAAGCAATCTACAGATTCAATGTAATCTTATTAAACTTCCACCTCAATTCTTCACAAAGATAGAAAAACAATGCTCAACTTTATGTAGAATAACAAAAAAAGTATAGCTAAAACAGTTCTCAAAGTGAAAGAACTTCGGGGGAATCACCATCCCTGACTCCAAGATGTATTACACAGCAATAGTGATTAAAACTAGATTGAATTGATACAGAGACAGAGAAAGACAACTGATGAATGTAATAGAGTTGAAGACCACACAATAAACTAAAACAAGTATGGCCACATGATCTTTGATAAAAAGCCAAAACCATACACTGGGAAAAAGTAAACCTCTTCAAAAATTGATGTGGGTTCTTACTGGAGAAGAATGAAAAGTGATCAAATTTATTTCTCTTTATACAAAGTTAAGGTCCACGTAGATCAAGGACCTCCTCATAAATCCAGATACACTGAATGTAATAGAACAGAAAATGTGAAACAGCCATAAATATATGAGCACAGTCAAAAATTTCCTCAACAGAAATACAGTGGCTCTGCTCTAAGATTAACAGTTGAAAAATGTAACCTCACAAAACAGTAGTCAAATGACACTGTCAATGTGGCAAAATAACAGCCTACAGATTGGAAAATTTTTTTACTAAATGTAATAGAGTGCTAATATCCAAAATATATAAAGAATTCAGCAAGGTAGATTTCAAAGAACCAAATAATCAAATTAAAACATGGGCTACTGAGGTAAACAGACTTCTTCTCAACTGAGAAACCTCAAATGACTGAGAAAAACTTAAAAAAAATGTTCAAATTCCTTAGTCATCAGAACAATGAAACTCAAAATAACCCTTAGATTCCATCTTACATTAATCAGAATGGCTAATATTTAAAAAAAAAAAAAGAAAAAGGGAAAATTCAAGTGACTGCAGATGCTGTCGAGGATGTTTAGAAAGAGGAAAAAAAAAACACTCCTTCATTACTAATGGGGATTGCAACCTGTTAAACCCTCATTGGAAATCTATCTGGTTTTTCTTCAGAAAATTGGAAATTTTTCTATCTAAAGACTCAATATATATCCAAAATATGATGAACCATATCAAAAGAACAAAATGTTCTGCTATGTTCAAATCAGACAAGTGTATGAGAGCCAGGAGTTAGAAACAACCCAGATGTTCCTCAATGGAAAAATGGATAGAGAAAATATGGCATATTTTCACAATATATTACTCAGCTATTAAAAATGAGGATATCACAAAATTTGCATGCAAATTAATGGAACTAGAAAATACCCTGAGTGCTATAACCCAGAACAAAAAGGACATACATGGTGTGTACTCACTGATAAATATTACTCAAAAAGCTCAGAATACCCATGATACAACTTGCAGATCATAAGATACATAATAAGAAGGAAGACCAAAGTATAGATTTTCAATCCCACTTACAAAGAGAAAAAAAGAAACAATCATGGGAGGAAAAGGGAGGAGGGACTTGGTGGAATATACAATGGAGAAGGATAAAAGGGGGGAAGAATAGGATTTGTAGAAGGCAGGACAAAGGGACAGAGGAACAGGAGAATAAATAGAAATATGTAGCTGTGTGGGATGACGAAGAGTGGGAAAGACCAGAAAGACCCAGACAACAGGGATGCAAGAGTCCCAGTGCTCAATGGGGATGACATTAATATAAATGCCCAACTGTATGGAAATACAATCTGAAAAAACTACCTCCACTATATAGATATGCACCCCAATTGAAGGATGAGGCCACACACCCATTGCAAATTTTTGAACTCAGAATTTTTCCCATCTGAACATAAAACAGGGACAAAACTTGGAGCAGAAACGAAATAAAAGGCCACACAGAAACAAATACAATGGGATCTATACCATTCACAGACACCAAAGGCCTACAGTATTGCTGGTGTCAGACTGTGATTGAAGACAAGAACCTAGCACGGATATTCTCTTAATTTGTTATTGGATATTTTATTTATTTACATTGAAAATGACATTCCATTTCCTAGTTCCCATTCCAGGAAACATCCTATACCATCCCCCCTTTCCCTGCTTCTATGAGGGTGTTCCTCCACCAACCCACCCCAGTTTCATGATCTTTCATCCACCTAGACTAGGGCATCAAGCCTTCTCTTCTCCCAGTGATGGCCTACAAGTTCATTATCTGCTACATATGCAGCTGAAGCCATGGAGTCCCTTCATGTGTACTATGTGGTTTGTGGTTTAGTTCCTGGGTGCTCTGGGGATTATTACTGTTTGGTATTGTTGTTCTCTGAATGGCTTGAAAACTCCTTCAGTCCTTTCTCTATCTCCTCCACTGTGAACAATTTGATCAAATAATATCAAAACAACCCTAAGATTCTACCTCATGCAAATCATTATGACTAAGAAAAAAAATTCAGGTGCCAGCAGATGCTGTCTAGGATGAGGAGAAAGAGGAACATTCCTGCATTGCTGGTGAGATTGCAAGATGGTATAAACACTCTGGAAATCAGTCTGACAGTTCTTCAGAAAATTGAACAATGTATTTCCTGATGACCCAGCTGTACCATTCCTGGGCATATGCCCAAATTGTCTCAATATATAACAAGAACACATGGTATACTATGTTTATAGTAGCCTTATTTATCATAGCCAGAAGGTGAAAAGAACTCAGATTATCTTTCAATAGAGGAATGGATACAGATAATGTTGTATATTTACACAATGTAGTACTGATCAGATATTAAAAACAATGATTTCGTGAAATTCTTAGGCAAAAGTCTGTAGCTAGAAAATATAATCCTGATTGAAGTATACCAATCACAAAAAATACACACATGGTATGGAATTCCTGATAAGTGGATATTACCACAAAGCCAGAAACACCCTTGATACAATTCACAGATCACATGAAGCTATAGAAGAAGAAAGACCAAAGTGTGGAACCTTCAGATCTTCTTATTAGGGCAAACAAATTACGCACAGGAGGAAATATGGAGACAAAGTGTGGTGCAGAGACCTAAGGAAAGACCACCCATAGTTCTGCAGACCTGGGAATCTGTGGCATACACAGTCACCCATCCCAGACACTATTGTGGATGCCAGGAAATATATAATGACAGGAGCCTGATATACCTATGTCCTGAAAGGCTCTGCCAGAAAGTTATAAGTACAGAGGCAGATACACATAGCCAACCATTGTACTTATCACGAGGTATCCAAAAAAGGAATTAGAGAAAAGACTCAAGGAGCTGAAATTATTTGCAACCACAAAGGAAGAACAAACACATTAACTAACCAGAAACCTCAGAGCTTTCAAGGAATATACCACCAACGAAATGTACACATGGAGAGACTCATAGCTCTACACAGAAATATAGCTGGGAATGACATTTTCAGGCATCAATGGGAGGAGAGGTCCTTGATACTAGGAAGGCTCCATGCCCATTATAGCGAATGCAAGTCCAGGAGTCTGGAGTGGGTAGGTGTGTGGGGAAAGAAGGAAGGAAGGAAGGAAGGAAGGAAGGAAGGAAGGAAGGAAGGAAGGAAGGAAGGAAGGAAAAAAGAAAGAAAGAAGGAAAGTTCATGCAGGAATGGCATTGGAGCCTTGGGAATATTGGGTTGGCATTCAGGGAACTCTTTCAGAGAATGTCAACAGGTAAATCTGGTGCAAGGTCAACACATCAAGAGGTACACCTGATAGTGTGATAGACCAGGTGGAATTATCTCTGAATTATTTCCCCATGGGGGAAAAAGTACAACAGAACAATGACCAGAGTAGTTCTTGGAATGTTCTAGATGAGACTGAAGGATAACATTCTGAAATGATTAGCAGGGAACACTGGTTTGCATTGTGACTATGCAGTACTCTTGATGTCTGTAGAAAGCACTGAAGAAAAGTGATCTTGGAGATTCTTTCCAGATATACTCATCCAACCTAGGACTGGAAAGTACATAGAAGGACTGCATTGGCTTTTGGGTAGAGAATCAAGAGGGAAACAAGTTATAGTTGTTGCAGGATTAGAAATTACCCTCATATTATACTGTACACACTGCCTTGGTTTTCAAGGGATCAACAAAGAATTCTACTAAAAGAGATAATAGACAGGAGGCTATGTGTGGGAATATGAGGATGGTGGTAGTAGCTAATGTTCTTAAGGGTGTCCAGTGAAAAAGAAGTCTGATCTGTGCTGGCAGACCTAGGCACTAGATCACAGTGATGAAAAGATAGATGTAGTGCTGGGGCACCAGCCAGGCAAAGCATCTCTGTGATAACAGATACACCTGGAAGACAATAAATTTTTCTGGAAGAAAACAACATGCACAATTTACTAATACAATGTGCTGAATGATGGTGACTCAGCAATTATCTCTATTTGTAGATACCCCGAGACAGGAGCATTCTGTAGCCCCTCAATACGTAAGTCCAGTAAAGATTTTATGTCACCAGAGCAATGCCAGGGAATATGGCCATGGATCTGGCAGCAGACATTTTGAGGACAATCATCATGACAACCAATGTATTTTATGGGCTACCAGAGTTATGAGTTGGCAGTGTAACAATGGCCCAAGTAGGCATGATTCCAGAAATGACCAGGGAATAAATGTTACCACAGTTGATGAGTGATCATGAGATTTAATCCCTGGAAAATGAGAACAGCTCTGTTTTGTTAGGTTAGGATCAGTCCATGTGTCACATCTGATGGGAGTTCTTTGCATGGGCAGTCAGGCTTGGAGAGAGAGTGCACATGGTGCAGGAAGGATTGTAACTCTGGAATTCAAGATGGAAAGCCAGCTACGGTGCTGTGAAGAAGGTTGGTCTTAGTAGGCTCATAGACTTGAAATCTAGGTAACCAGAATTTGGCACTGTTAGAAATGGTGTCATTTTTTGATGAGGTGTGGACTTGTTGGAGAAAGTGGATCATTTTGAGATGGATATTGTGTTCTCATATGCTCAGTGTATGCCTTTTGTGGCTCATAATTTTCAGCTTCTGCCTGAGGATCCAAATAAACACTCACAACTAATTCTCAAGCATCACTTTTGCCCACAGAGCATTCCCATCTGGCCATGAGGAAATAGACTAAATGTCTGAACTTAAAGACAGCCAAAATTAATGAGTTTCTTGATAGGGGTTGATGTGGTACTCTCTACCAGCTCTAGAACTGCCAATAGGTTTTGCCCTTTCCCATTGCCTCTCATTTGCTAAAGCATTAAATTACATTCCTAAAGCAAATTTCCAATGTCTAGTCTCTTATGTGGGAAATGGATTGCTCCTAGGAGTGGTCACCAAGGTCCAACCTCAAAAATAACAAGGACCTATGTGTGTCCTTATGTGCACTTAGAGCATTTTTGGTACATTCTTATGCTTTCCTCAAAATGCTCTCTGTGCATCTAGAGATAGTCACTACACATTGGAGATGTTACAGTTGTGCTTGGATCGGGGAGCTCACCAGGAAAGTCTGCACAATATTCGTGGACATAATTATGCCAGGGAGTATTAAGATGTTGCTAGAACATAAGTCTTAGAACACACAGAATTCAAACCAGTACTAGAACTATGCAACAACACTTAGACGCTGACAAGATGAGATAGAGCTGGCAGGCTTTGGTTTTGTAATAACATCTTGAAAATTGTGGCAGTACCTTATTAAACAGCTGTAAGTCTGTCAGAGTCTAATTTTGAGACTGTAATAGGACATTATGGGCAGATATGTAGGTATAACCAGAGTATCAACTGGTACCTGATTGGAGGGTCTTCAGCAATTGCTTGACTGAGCTAGGTCTGGGAGGATGAGGAAGGTTGTCCCACAATTCCTTGAAACTCATAGGCAAATATGGAAAGATAGGTGTTTATTCAGACGTGTATGTTGGAATGAAGAGATGGCACAGACACTCTATATTTAGGCAGTATTTAACAGGAAATGCAAAGTAGAACTTCTACAGAAGAGGTTGTTTAAGGACAATAAGGATGGTGGTAATTGTGCCCTGGATTTTACAATGTAAAACTTCTGTAGGCTTTTGTTGCAACTGGGGCCGCTCTACCTGGCTTGAAACAAAAAACTTAACAAAATATGTTGTGGCTTGCTCGGGTCTTCAGGTCAGGGTCTAGAGGGAAAGAGAAATGGGGATAAGGGGAAGAGACACTAGGAATGAAGACAAGACAGAGGTTCTGATCCAGTCTCAAGTCTAGTCTTGAGTCTTTTATTGAAATAAAATCTGGGGTATTTATACACGTTTGCCGCGCCCCTTGTAGGCACTTGGATATGACATAAGCCTTATAGGCATGGCTAGCACATGCACATTACAGGCATGGATAGCTGCTTTCTAGCTGCTTTCTGTTAAGAGTTGGCTCCCAACAGGCTTTGATCATCTGAAGCTGAACACTGGAACATCTGAAGCATGGACTGAAGCTGGAGCGTGTTTCCAGGTCTTGTGATCCATCAAACTGGCTATGCAACCTGTGAATCCAGATTAAGAACATGAGCACTAGAGATGGTGACAATTTTCTTGTTTCCTGGTGAACTGGCTTGAGAAGCTTTACAGAAGATTTATGACTGTAGTTAGGGTTGGTAGTGAGTGGTACCCAAGCTCCAAAACAATGCCTCTAAGAAAAGCCAATCTTTCTTCAGAACATCTAGATCTAAGCCTAGACTTTGTCAATGGGGCATGAGAGCTCTTCTTAGTGTTTCTGTCATAGAAAAATTTTACCTGTGTTAATCTGAGGAATTGAAGAGGAAAATCAGAATACTTACAAGGCATTTGCTTCAAAAATAGTCCTGACATGTGGAAATGGTTCTTGCTTGACCATCCAAGAAAATTTGGTTTAGGGGCTACTTGACATTAGACGACCGTGCAATGGTGGTCCTGAATCATTGGAGATCAACATATAAGGCCCAAGTAGTACCCCCGGGAAAAGAGAGCTAGACTTTAGAGTATAAAATTGTCACAATCAGTTGATACTTGGTCATGGGAGAAATAAATCCCTCCCCCCAAAAAAAGTCCAGGGTACCTCTTATGTGACAGTAGTTACAGACTTGACATAAAGGAACTATACTTTCAACAAAGACTGTGATGACAACTAAATGAAGCATATGCATGGTCAGAAAGAATGCACAGAGCAGAAGTTGGTGCATACTAGTCAATAACAAACAGAGAATTGCAGTGCAAGTGCTCTCGGAACCAGGGAATTCTGGTAATAGGAAATGTCACTGGAGGGACACTTTCAAACTTTCCCACAAAGAAACCCCATGTGTAATCTGCACATACTTAGCTAGAACTTCTTCAATTAAAACTGTCAACAAACCAATGCTCAAACTCACCAGGAAATTGGGTACAATGCTGGATTCCTGAAGCCAAACTCAAAAGGATGAAGAAGGTACTGGCACCAGAGGCTTGTAGATCTCTTCACGAAAACCTGGTACACACACTATCCATAAAAACATAACTGAAATGTTGTGACAGCACAAGATGCTGGGGGCAAGAGAACCAAATGAAGTACTTAGATGCAAAAGCCACATAATAGAACATAGGCCTGGGATTGTGTACATGGTATAGATGGGAGAGATTCAGGAAAGCTACTCAGGTAACAATGTTAAGAGGAATCCACACCCACAATTAGACTTTAGTTTCTTGGAGTAGAAAGGATATCTTGGATCTAAAGTAATTCAAGAGGGAATACAAAATGTGTGAGACCAGAAATAACCTTCAACAGTGATGATGGCACTGGAAAGTAAGGTTCATGTGAGCATACCAACTAGAGAAAATGTATGAGATAAATATATATATGCACTTATTGGGAATAGCACATTTTTTCTTAATTTGGGGAAACTTACCATATTAAGCACATTTCATCACTGAGAGAACAAATTTTAGGAGTCAAGGAAGAAACCTATAGGCAAAAATAAAAGTACATAACACTAAGGAATACTACAAAATGCTTTGCCCACAGCAGGTACCTCAGCTTGGCACTTGTACAACACAGAACCACTTCTGAAATGTGGCAACACTCAGAGAGGCCTCCAAACTACTTCAAGAATCATTACTCATGGATCTGTCAAAATACTTTTGTACAAATCATTTTATAGGCAAGTGGTTTAAATTGAAGTTCCCTCTTCTCAAATGATTCTAGATTGTGTCATGTTACCAAAAGACAGGCCATCAGTGTAAAGCTCTACCACACCTGGAAGAAGATTATGGCAGCATGGTCCACATAATACTGAATTTGATGAAAAAAAGAGGTAAGATTCCAGTGGTAAAAGAATCCAAACATTCTGACAGTTTCAATGCCAGGCAATCTTTGTCATAAATGGTGATTCAGCAGATAGTTCAGGAGAAACACTGTCTTGGAAAATGAACATAAAAAAAATGATGTTTTATTTGGGAATTCTAAACAGGGAAGTCCAGGGCAGCTGTTTTGTCACCATAGAGATGCCTAAGAATAGGAGAAGACACTCGAGCTCACAGTTCAGTTATGCCAGCATGGGAAACTCATCTGTAATCAGTAAATTCTTAGCTAGGCATGCAGCAATGTAGACTACTATTGTGAACTCACTACTTACTGAAAACACCAGAAAGTTGGATCAACAGATGGATGAGGGAAAACAAGCATGGAAATGTAAGGAGGGCAGTAGAAGTCCAATCTCTGTAGATATCATTGGTAGAGTGTGTGTATCCTGTCCATCATAAATCGGACAGAAAATGTACAGTCTGAATATGAAGCAGGATCTGGAGAAACAATAAAAGATGTTAGATACTAAAGCTACATGATCTCTTCTACACCTGGTATTGTTTTCATGGTGTGGGCAGGAGAGATTCAGTGAAACTATTCAGGCAAAGATATTTATACAAATGTGCATCCAGTCTTAGGCCTAACAGTGTGTGGATGGAATGGTTATTTTTGTTCTCCAGGAATTAAAAAGAGATAATACAGAATCTGCATGACCAGAAGTATCCTGGCACAGTGAAGATTCCTCAGGAAGGGACACTTCTGAAGAGTTCACCAGCAATGAACAATTACTGAGCTGTGTGTTTCCCAATATAGTGAGAAACAGTGGGACTTTTTTCTGGAAAACCTTACCATAGTAATCAGGGCAGAACCTTCAGTCTTCATTACTGTGTGTACACAGATCAGGAATCAAGTAAGAAATCTAGAGGCAAAACAAATGAAAATACCATTAAGGAATACTACATAATGCTTTGCACTCAATAGGTAACTTGTCTTCCGTTTGTCTACAACACAGAACTACCTCATACATCTTGGAAACACCCATAGTGTGCTCCACATTACCACGACAATCATTACTCCAGTTAGCTGTCAAAATGCTTTTTACAGACCGTTTCATGGAAGAATGTTCACAGATGACTCTAGATTATGTCACATTAATACAAAACAAACCATCTTGGAGAGGCTTTATCACATCTAGTAGAGGAATGTGGCAACACGTTCAACATGATATGATTCTGAAGAAAAATAATGCAAGATTACAAGGTTAATAGAATCAAGAAAAAACATTCTGAGAGTCTCAAAGTCAGGCAATTTGTGTCACAACTGGTAGTCCAGCAAATGAGTCTAGAGAACCATGATCTGGATGTGTACACACAGAAGAGATGTTTTGAGGAACACTAAAGAGGGAAGATCAGAACAGGTTCTATGTGACCTGCAGGAGGCCTATGAATAGAAGATGACACTGTAGAGCAAGTTTCAGTCATTGCCACAAATGAACAACTGAACCTTGTTTCTGTATCATCTTGTTCCCATGTATCATCTCCACAAACTTTGCTAGACTTGAGCAATGGTGCTTACACTTGCGGACCTATAACTGGATTACTACAGCTGATACTGACTCATATTGAGTTTTGATAAGACAGATTCACATGGTGTTTTTCTGAAGAAAGAACCTTTGGAGAACATGTGCTTTTTCCAGGGAGTATAAATACAACTCAATTGACAGTGACAGGGGCCTGCATTTCTAGCTTTACAACACTCAATTCCTCTTGCACAATTTGGAAAACAAACGATTCTACCACATATCATTTACACACACTCAGGGTTTCAATGTGCACATGGTTTTAAGTTCTGAAAGACTGATTTTGTAATAACATGTTTATTGGAAATGATGTCAATTAGGGAGAAATCTGAACAAATTTAAGTTGATAATGCTTCCACATATGTACCCAATAACATGACATGATTCTTTGCATATTATAGCATAAAGCATGTTACTCCTAAAACACACAATCACACAGGACAAGCAGTTATAGAAAGAGCCAATAATACATTAAAGGTAATGCTTACTAAACTACAAGAGAAAATAAAACCCTCTGGATCATACTAAATAATGTTTTGTTAACACTAAATTTTCTTCATTTTAATGAAAAAAAAAACAGTTGCTGCTAGACATATGGTTATCAAAACTACAGAGGATATAAACCAACCTAAATACTATAAGGTTATTTTGACATTAAAATGGAAACCAGCAATTTTTTAAGGTGGGGATGGGATGTGGTTATATTTATATATCTACAGGGAATAAAAAAGTAAGTTTAGCAACAAACCTTATAAAATTTATATCTGACCAATGAATTGTCTTATCAGCTGATACAGGAATGTCTTCACAAAGAAAATAGACCAGATAAATGAAAGACTATCTCCAAGTTTGTATGCAAATTAACTTCAAATGGGCTAGCTCTAATGATTAATCTCACAGAGACTGGATAAACACAAAGACTGGACTATAGGTAGGAAGGACTGCCAGTACAAAGACTAGATAAACACAGAAACTGGGCAACAAATGCAACAGTTACCTTTTTTACAGACTAACCATGATTTTCCTTGGAAACCAAAAATGGGAATTCCTTGCCCCAATTCAGCAGGAATCAAATATATATATAAGAATACGATCATCCCATATACTTAAGTTGGTGTGAGTGATTTAGGTGGCTTGATGTGTTATGTTTGTTATCATTTAGGGTGGTGGTTTGTTTTCTTAATTATTGTATACTGATATAAATTTAAGGTGGTTTGCTCAATTAGAATATAGTAACAGAAATTTAAGGTATTTTTAATTATCGTATGTTAGTAAAACATTAAAATTGTTTTTCTGAAATATCATATATTAACAGAAATGTAAGCATTTTGTTTAATTGTTGAATATTGATAGAAATTTAAGGCTTTTGTTTACTGTACATTCATTGAAAACTTAGGTTTTTATTTAACTATTGGATATTAATAAAAATTTAATGTCATTTTGTTTGATTAATTCCATATTTATAGAAAATTAACTTTGTTTTGGTTAATTATTGGATATTAATAAAAATTTAAAGATGTTTTGTTTGAACTAATGTATATTAAGAAAAATTTAGCGTTTTGTTTAATTATTATATATTGATAGGAATCTAAATTTTTTTGAGTTAGTATATATTAATTGAAATTTAATGGTTTACTTTCATTATTGTATATTAAAATATATTAAGTTGCTTTGATTGAAATATTGTTATTAGTAGAAATTTATGTTTCAAATGCATATTAATAGAAATTTACATTCATTTTGTTTAAATTATTGTATGTTAATAGAAATTTAATGTCTTTTTAATTTAGTGTATTTTAATAGAAACAAGTTTTTTGTTTAAGTACTGTATATTTATAGATCTTTTATTGTTTTCTTTAATTATTGTATATTGATAAGATGTTTAAATGTGTTTTGTTTTATTGCATAGTAAAAGAAATTGACAGCTTTTACAGAATATTGTATGTTAACAGAAATTTAAAGTCATTTTGTTTAAATTTTTGTGTTTTAATAGAAATTTAAAGTTATTTTGATGGAAAGAAGCATATATTAATTGAAATATAAGGGTTTACTTTAATTAAGATATATTTGTAGAAATTTGGTATTTTAATTATTTTATATTGATAGAAACAATAAATAATATTTTGAATTATACTATGTTAATAGCAATTTATTGTTTATTTATTGTTGTATGATAGAAAATAAAGTTGATTTATTTAATTGTGTATTAATAGAAATTTATAATTTTTGCTTAATTTGCATATACATAGAAATTAAAAAGTCATTTTTTAAATTATTGTTTATTAAAAGAAGTTGAAATCATTTTGTTTAAATTAATGTATATTAGAAAATTTAACATTATGTTGAAGTATTTTGTATTTATATAAAATTTATGTTTTTGTTTAATTACTTTATATTAATAAAATTTAAAGTCATTTTTTTGAATTCCTGTATAGTAATAGAAGTTTTAGGTTTTTGTTTCAATGTTGTATACTTACAGAAATTTAATGTATTTTTATTATTATTGTATATTGATAAAAATTTAAACTCAATTTATTTGAATTAATGTATATTAATAAAAATTTAGTCTTTTTTAATTACAGTTTATAGCCTGAAATTTAAATTTGTTTTGTTTTATTGCATATAAATATAAATTTACCCCTTTTTTAATGTTGTATATTAAGAGATATTTATAAAGTCATTTTGTTTGAAGTATTGTATATGAATAAAAATTTATGGTTTATATTTAAGTATGGTATATTTATAGCACTTTTATGTTTTTGTTTATTTATTGTATATTCATGGAAATTTAAAGTCAGATTATTTAAATTATAATATATTAATAAGAATTTAGTATTTTTAATTACTGTTTATTACCTGAAATTTAAATTTGTTTTGCTTTATTGTATATTAATATAAATTTACACCTTATGTTTAATATGGTATATTAGAAGATATTTATGAAATTATTTAGTTTGAATTATTATATAGTAATAAAAATTTAAGTTTTATGTTTAAGTATTGTATATTTATAGAAATTTTTTGCTTTGGTTAATTACTGTATATTGACAGAAATTTAAAGACATTTTGTTAAAATTATTGTTTATTAATTGAAGTTTAAGATCATTTGTTTAAATTATTACATATTTAGAGAAATTAAAAGGTTTTGTTGAAGTATTGTATATTCATAAGTATTTTATGGATTTTTCAAATTATTTTATATTAATAAAAATTTAAAGTCATATTTTGAATTATAGTATATTAATAGAAATATTTAAGTATTTGTTTAAATATTTTATACTTATAAAAATTTTATGTATATTTTTAATTATTATATATTTATATAAATTTAAATTCAATTTGTTTAAATTAGTGTATATTAAGAAAACTTTAGTGTTTTCTAACTATTGTTTATTGCATGAAATTTACATTTCTTTTTTATTGTATATTAATATAAATTTACAGCTTCTTAAATACTTTATATTAAAGGATATTTATAAATCCATTTTGTTTCAAATATTATATAATATTAAAAATATAATGTTCATGTTTAAGTGTGGTATATTTATAGATATTTTATGGTTTTGCCTAATTATTTCATATTAATAGAAATTTAAATTCAGTTTAGTTAAATTATATCATATTAATAATAATATAGTATATTTAATTACTTTATTGCCTGAAATTTAAATTTCTTTTGTTTTATTGCTTATTAACAGAAATTTACAGATTTGTTTTATATTGTATATTAAAAGATAATTATATAGTCGTTTTGTTTAAATTATTGTATATTAATAAAAATTGAAGGTTTATATTTAAGTATTGTATATCGATAGGAATTTTATGTTTTGTTTAACTAACATATATTCATAGATTTAACGTCATTTTGTTGGAATTATTTTTTATTAATAGAAATTTAAAGTCATTTTGTGTAAATTATAGTATGATAAAAGAAATTTAAGGTTTTTGTTGATGTATTGTATATTTATAGAGATTTTAGGCTTTTGTTAAATAATTTTATATTAATAGAAAAATCAAGTCATTTTTTGAATTATAGTATATTAATAGAAACTTTAGGTTTTTGCTTAAATATTGTATACTTATAGAACTTTTATGTATTATTTTATTTTATATTGATAGAAATTAAACTAAATTTATTTGAATTAGAGAACATTAATAAAAGTTTAGATTTTTTAATTACTGTTTATTGCCTGAAATTAAACTTTGTTTTGTTTTATTGCATTTAAATATAAATTTGCAACTTTTTAAAATATTGTATATTAATAGATACTTATGAACTCATTTTTGAATTATTGCATTTTAATAAAAATTTAAATTTTATGTTTATGTATGGTATATTTATAGGAATTTCATGTTTTTATTTAATTATTTTATATTGATGGAAATTTAAAGCCAGTTTATTTACATTATACTATATTAATAACAATTTAATATTTTTTAATTGCTGTTTATTGCCTGAAATTAAAATTTGTTTCATTTTATTGCATATTAATTGAAATTTACAATTTTCTTTAATATTATATATTAATAGATATTTATAAAGTCATATGTTTGAATAATTGTGTATTAATAGAAATTCAAGTTTTAAGTGCTGTATATTCATAATAATTTTATGTTTTGTTTAATTATTGTATATTGAAAGAAATTTAAAGTCATTTTGATTGAATTAAAATATATTAATAGTACTTTAATGACTTAATTATTGTTTCTTGATAGAATTTTAAACTTGTATTCTTTATTGCATATTAATAAACATTTATTGGTTTTGATCACTATTGGATGTCAGTAGAAATTTAAACTCCTTTTATTAATTCTTGTATATTAATAGCATTTTTAGGTTTTTTTAAATTATTGTATATTAAAAGAATTTGATATGTTTTGTTATTTATGTTGTTCAAAAAATAGTCAGTTTGAATTTCTGCACATTAATAGAAATGTAAAGTTCTTGTTAAATTACTGTATATTAGAATTTTAAAGGTTATATTTAATTATTAATATTGATAGAAATTTAATGTTGATTTGTTAGACTGTTTTTGACAATGTTTTACATAAGCTATTTATTTAAAAAGTGAAAGTTTTTATATTTTTCTTTTGAATATAGATAATTCATTTAAGAGAAAGAAAATTCTTTAACATAAAGAAGCATATTAACCGGAAAATTGTGGGTTCTTTGGAAAGTCACTTATGGCAAATGATATTTGGATGGGTTACACATGTTGCTAAAGCAAACATGTGAAAGGACACAGGATGTTAAGATGAACCAGTGCGATGGTAGATGATGGTAGAAGGTTTTGCTTTGCTTTGCCTTGCCATTCCTTAATGGCCACCATTTGTCATGATGTTATACAAGGAAACACAAAAATAATTCTGGCAATATTATAAAGACTTCTTGCTGCTTCTACATACTCAGGCCAATTGTCAGAGTGATGTCAGACTCACATAGAGTTTTGCCAAGACAGGGTTACAAGGTGTTTTGCTGAGCAAAGACCCATGAGAAGACAAATGATACTTAGAAGGACAATAAATACTACTCAACTGACAGTGACGAAAGCCTTTTACAACACTGTGTTGGGCTCACATCATCTTCACAGTTCTTCACTTCCTGGGGACAGTCATTGTAGAAAACTTCTGGCATCCCTGCTGGGCCTGGTTACTCCTGCTGACTCATACTCATTTGGAAGATGCCTGGATGTTTCTACTGGATTGTGTCTCCACTGCCAGTTGGTACCTGCAGTGACCCAAGGTAGGGGGAGGAGATCACTGAAAAGAAAAGGATTGTTAAGTCTCATCATATATAACTGATGAGTACTTTGTCCATTAGAAACAGAACTGAAAGTGTAGACATGACAAAGTAAGCTAGGGTCTAGAAAACAATTGAGGATGTTAAATGAAGAAGCTGAAAGATAAGACCTAGGCATGAGATTGTATACATGGTAAGGAATGGAGAGATTCACTGAAGTCATTTAGACAAAAGTTAAGCATGAGTGTGTGAAGTGGAAAGGGTATCTTGGTTCTCCAGGAATTCAACAAAGGTAGTGCAGGATATGTCTGACCAGAAGAATCCTGGCAGAGTCATGATGGCACTGGAAGTGAAGCTTATGGATGGCACACCAATAAGGGACAATGCCTGGTCTGATTGTCTCCACATGTAGGGAACAACACAGTTGGGCTTAGTTCTGAGGAAACTTACCTCATTATGTAGAATAAGCATTTTCTATCGTTGAGGGAACACAAGTAAGGTATCAAAAAAAAAAAAACTGAGGGGCAAGAACTGGAAGAGACTCCACTGTGGAATACTACATAATGCATTAGAGTACAATAGTATCAATGCCCTCATCTGGTACAACCAGAGTAACCCAATGTTTTGCAACACCTACATAGGGATCCACACTATCCAAACAGCCATTCATCAAGGGATCTCTCAAAGGGATCTTCTACACAGCATTTCATGGAGAAATAGGCTCAATTGAGGTTACATCTTCTCAGGTGACTAGAGAATATGACAAGATAACACAGCACAAACCGTCATGGTGAGGCTCTATCACAACTGACAGAAGTATGTGGCAGCAAGGTCCACATAGCATTGTATCTGTTGAAAAAATGATGCAAGATTACATGATTAGTAGAATCCTGAGAAAAACTGTTAAAGGATCAAAGCCTGGAAATATGTGTCAGTGCTGGAAATACAATAAAAGTGCTTAGAGATGTATGATCTGGGAGTAAGCACAGAGCTCAATGGGTTAGTATTTGGGAATACTAATCAAGTAGCCCACTTCTGGGTTTCTGGAACATAAGGTAGACCAGATAATAGGACAGAGACTGGAAGACACGTTTCTGTCTTGCCCCTCAAGGACACTAGTATATAATCTGGACATACTTAGATACAACTCCTACAATTGTGATTGTACTTGTGGACTCACTATTGGAGAAAACTCATCAAAAAATTGGTTGTAGAGCTGAGTGCTTCAGTCCAAGCATGTTATGGTGAGCAGGAAACTGGGAAACATCTTCTCTAAATCTCTACATGAAAGCCTGGTATGTAACCTGTCTATAAGAAACAGGAATGGCAGTGAACACATGACTAAGTAAGGTGGAGAGTAGAGAAATTATTCAGAAAGTTAGATGAGGAAGCTGCACGATTGGTAGGACAGATGTCTCAGATTGTGTGGAAGGTGTGGACAGGACTGATCCAGGTAGACTGTTCAGGCAAAGGTGTTAAGAGACATCTGCATTGGTTGTTAGTACTTACTGTGTGGGAGTATAAGGGATATCTTACATCTCTAGGACAACAACAGAAATAGTGTAGGATATATGTGACCAGAACTATCCTGACACAGTGAAGATGCCTTTGACAGATTGCTACTTGAGAGCTCACCAATAAGGGACAATGACTGAATTTTATGTATACACATACTGGAAGTATCACAGTTGGGCTTAGTTCTGTAATAGCATACCATAGCAGCAGGAGAGTAGCTTGACTGTGAGAATACAGGTCAGAAATCAAGTAAGAAATTTATGGGCAGGAAAAGAATTGGATAACATTAAGGTGTACTGCATATTACTTGGCACTCCATTGGTATTTCCATTTGACTTGTTAAACAAGCACAAATGACCTCTGAAGTATGGCAACACCCACAAATGACTGCACACTACCATAAGAGTCTAAGATCAACAGAGCTCTCAAAGGCTTTTCTACACACCATTTCAAGGAGGCATGTTGTCAATTGATTTTCCTTTTTCTCATATGAATATACATTGTGTCACATTACTATAACACAAACTGTCATGGTGAGGCTCTAACATTCCAGCAGAAGAATGTAGCAGCATGTTCCATATGGTATTGAATCTGATGAAAAAAATGATGCAAGATTTCAGGGTTAATAGAATCCTGAAAAACAGTCTGAGAGGCTCAAGCCCAGGCAATCTAGGTCAGAAATCCAGCAAATGGGTCTAGAGCAGCACAGTCTGGGAGATTGTACAGAGTAGAATTTGGGTTGTATTTGGGAATAATAAATAAGGAATGCCAGTTCAGGTGCTCTATCACCTGGTGGAGGAGTTGTAATAGGAAATGGGACTGGAGGGCTGGGTTCAGACTTGCCAAAAATGGAAGCCAATGAGAATCCTGGACATACTTAGGTAGGCCATCTGCTATGGAGACTCTACTTGAGAATGTACTACTGGAAAAAACTTACCAGGAAGTTGTGTGGAGAGCATTTTGACTGAAGACAAGCATGAAAAAAATGAACAAGAAACTGGAAGGCAAGGGTCTGTAGATCTGGTCTGGAAACCAGGTATGTGACCTGTCAATCTTGAAAAGGACTGGAAGCACAGAAATCACAAACATTTCTAGGTTCTAGTAGACCAAATGAAGAAGTTAGATACAGAATTTACAGGACAGGCCCTAGGCCTGTGGTTGCATGTGTGGTATGCACAGGAGAAATTCAGTGAATGTATTCACACAAAGAATATTTTTGGAAGAAATCTGAATGTTTAGGCCTAACCATGGGTACTGGAATATGTAACTTCAGTCTCCAGAAATTCAAGAGAAATACTCCAATATCAGTGTGACAAGAACTATCCGGGGACATTTAAGAAGAGCTTCTGGAGAGCTCACTCTCAAGATAAATTGGCTAAGTTTAGAGTCACCACATATTAAGAACATCATTGTTTTTATATATAGGGGAAGACTTACCATAGAAGGCAGAATAGGAGATTCACTTTCATCAGTAAGAGAACAGAGGTCAATAATCAAGGAAGAATCCTAGAGGCAAGAACTGAATTAGATACTGCTAAGAAATGATACATAATTCTCTTCACTCCATAGGTACAAAGGAATGCATTTTTGTAAAATGCAAAACCTCTTCACAAAGTTTAGCAATAACCACAGAGGGATCCGCATTTCTTGAAGAATTCCTACAAATGGGTGCTATAAACAGGCTTTTCTACAGGCAATTTTATGGAGGAATGTTCTCAATTATGGTACCTTCTTCTCATATGACTCTTGATTCTATAAAGGGGACATAACACAAAAGAAAATGGTGAGGCTCTACAATGCCTGGCAAAATAATATGGCAGCATGGTCTACATGGTACTAAATATGATGAAATAATGATGTAAGATTTTAAGTGTTAATTTTATCCTCACAAACAGTCTGAGATCCTCAAACCTTAGATATCTCTGACAAAAATGGAAGTTCCGGAAATGTTTCTAGAAAAGATTTGTCTGAAAGTATGAACAGAGCAGAAATGGAGTTTTATCTGGGAATACTAAAATGGGTAGACCAGTACTAGTGTGATGTGATCAGCTGTAGGCCTGGGAATAGAAGATGGTAATTGAGGGCAAGTTTCAGACTTGCCAATGTAGGAAAACTATTTCTAATCTGTACATATTTACCTATACCTCTTCTCATGAGGGCTACAGCATTGGGCTCTCTACTGGGGAAACAAAACTTTGAACTGGGTATAAGGCGTGGTAATTGGAGAGAAGCTAAAAGGTAGCCTTTGTTGTGATTGTAAAGGTGTGTATACCAGATATATATATCAGATACATCATCATCATTAATACCAGATACCTGTCCTGTCCTACAGAAACCAGATTGGGAGTGTAGAGTTTGCAAAAGAAACAGTGAACTAGAGGACAAGTGGACATAAGAAAATATACAACAGACATAATCCTTTGTTTTTGTTCATGGTGTAGAAAGGAGATATTTTTGGCGATTTGAAGGAGGACCGGAGCCATTACAAGGTCCCCTTTAATTACTGGAGTTCAGGACTCTACTGTCGCCTTGGCAAGATTAAAATTACCACAGCTTTTCTATACTTGGAGAATGGAGGAGATGTCAGGGGCAGCCCTGCTTATACACTGAACGTCTAAAATTAACCATAAGCCTAACTCTAGCAATAGGCCTAACATACATGCCTGCTAACACAAAGTCTTGTGTTTCTATGGAAAAACACTGAAACAGATGGCTATAAACTATTATAAACAGGCAGCTTTTGTGGAAATCTACCAGCCTGAGTAATCATAGACCTTGTAAATAGGCAGCCTTGGTGGATAGTACCAAATTAGACAAGGACAAGTATATCATAGGCAGAGTCATAGTTACCTGACCCCCTGAACCTTCACCCAGAGGATACCCTGCTGTGAAAGATATCTGTACTCCCCTGAACATCTATGCTCCTGTATCATCCAGTCCCCACATCCTGCATTTTCGTGTTTATAACCCCCATGTTAAAAAGCAAAAATTGTGATTTGATAATAAAAAAATAATAAATAATAATAATAAAAAAGAGATTCCAGGAATCTAATCAAGGGGATGTGTTGAGTGAAATATGTATCCATACGTAGTCTCTAGTATGTGAGGTTAAAATATAACAACACATATAGTGTAGTATCTGTTTGACCAGAACTATCCTGGCATATTGACAATGGCATTGATGGGGGGATTTCTGAAACCTTCATCAACAAGAGACAACGACAGATCTGTAAGACTCCACATATTGAAAACAACACAGTGGGGCTGAAATTTAGATAACTTACCTAATTGTCCAAGCAATTTTGAAGCTTCATGTCCACATCATTCAGAGAATAAAAGTCAGTCATCAGGGACAAACTAGAGGTGAAAATTGAAGCAGATATTTCTAAGGAACAGTAAATAATACTTTGCATTCAACAGATACCCAGGGTTGCCTTCTTCAACAACCATGAACATTTACTGAAAGTTTGCACCACCTCCAGAGGGCTAACAAGCATTGCTACAGGCCAAATCAAAAAAGAGATTTCTCATTTGAGGCTCCTTCATCTCACTTAACTCTTGATTTTGTCATGTTAACTGTGGGAACTGACAGAAGGCAGCTATCAACCTTGTAGCCATCTTGAGCCATAGACCCTGACAATAGACTTGATTACAATAGACTGCAATAGCTGAGCACACTCTGATAATATCTAGCTTTAGATACCCAGGATTTCCCCTTGGGTGTGTGAGAATAAAAGGCGTGATTTAGAGATAACACTTAAGGGTATGGCTTAAGTGCATGACATAGAGGCCTGGCTTGGAAGTGAGACATATAAAAGGTGAAAGGCAGACAGTAGAAGTGAGTTAAGTATTAGGCATTAGGTATTAGGCACTTAGCACTTGGAGAAAGAACTTGGAACTGGGAACAAGACTAGCAACTGGAAATAGGATTAGGTGATAGGAACTAGGGATTTGGAACTAGAGACTTGGAGAGAAGAAGGGAGACTGAAGAATAAATGGGATTAAATCACTCTTTGTTTGGTCTCCATTCTTTTCGTCAGCTGTAACTCTCTCTTGCTGAACACCAAACTGTGAACTGGAGCATCTTGATGCAGTGCAGGCACTAACAATTTAGCCCCAAAGCATGGGCTAGTGCAACTCTCAACATTTTTGGCACCCAACGTGGGGCAGCTCGTGCCTCAGTAGTTAACACAACACAAAAACCATAGTGACACACTATCACACAGTATAGAGAAATGTGTCAACAAAGTCCATTTAGTACTGAATATGATAAAACAATCATGGAGGATTTAATAAAATCCTGACAATCTGACAGCCTCAAAGCCAGGCAATCTGTTTCAGATATGAAAGTACAGACAATATATCTAAGGAAGCATGGTCTGCAAGCTTACACACAGCAAAATTGGAGTTGTATTTGAAATACTAATGAGGGAAGCCTAGTGGAAGTGACGTTTAATGGCTAGGAATAGGAGGTGGCACTGGAGGAAAAAGTTGAGTCTTGTGCACAATGGACAGCCATGTGTAATCTGCTCATACTTAGCTAGGCATCCTCCACACCAGATTCCAATTCTATTCTCACTACTGAGGGAACTCACCAGGAAATTGAGTGAGAAACTGGGTGCCAGGAGTCAATCAAAAAAGGGCAAGGAGTGGACTGAAATGCAGAGGACTGTAGATCACATCACTAAAACCTGGTTTTGCTGTGTACATCAGAAATAGGAATGGGTGTGTAGAGATTGAAAAAGTAACTGGAAGGTAGAGTACCAACTGAGAGAGTGAGATGCAGAGGATGCATGATGGGACAAAGGTCTTGTATTATGTCCAAGGTGCAGAGTGGAGGAATGCAGAGAAGCTATTATGGTAAAAACAGTAAACAAAGACTATTCAGACTTACATCTTAGAGTACAGGGGTAAATTGTGTATCTTGGTTCCCCAGGAATTCAAGAGAGATATTGCACAACTGTGTAACTAGAACTATCCTGGCACAGTGAAGATGGCACTAGAAGGGGTGGTTCTGAAAATCTCAGCAAAAAGACTCAATGGCTGAGCTCTAGGCTGCCAATTATTTAGATCATTACAGGTTGGCTTTATTATGAGAAAACTTATCATATAGTAAGCAGAGAAGGAACTTCACTTACCATCAGAGAGAGAGCACAGGTCCAAAAACAGGAATAAATCTAGAGGCAAGAAATGAAAGAGATACTACTACGTAAAACCACACAGTATCCATAGGCAGTTCCACTTGCCTTATTGGCAAAGAAAAAACACCTTTAAAAGATGGGAAACACCCACAGTGGTCTCTAAACTGCTATATGTATCATTACTAATCAGAGTAGCTAAAAAATATTTATACAGTCACTAGAAGGGGAGGTTCTGAAGATTACAGTAAAAAGACTCAATGGTTGAGCTGTAGGCTTCCCATTATTTAGATGCTTACAGTTTGGCTTCATTTTGGGAAAATGTATCATAGTGAACAGAGCAGAAACTTCACTTACTGTCACAGAGAGAGCCCAGGTCTAGAAAAAAAGGAAGAAATATAGAGAGAAGAACTGAAAGAGATACCACTACATAATACCACACAGTACTTTGTACTCCATAGTTAACTACACTTGACTTATTGTACAATGAGAACCCCCTACAAAAAATGGGAAACTTCCACAAAGGTCTCTACACTGCCATAATTACATTACTTACCATAGCTAACAACGGGCATTTATACATTTCATTTCATAAAAAAATATTCTCAATCGAATTCCTCCTTCTCATACGAGTCTACATTGTGTTAAGTTAACACAATAGAAATCTTGTTGATTATGGTTTATTAGACTTGGCAGAAAAATATGGCAGGATGGTGATGAAAATGTGATGCAAGAAGACAGAGTTGATAGATTGTTAAAAAATAGTTTGAGTGCTTGAAAGCCATGAAATCTTTGTAAAAACTGGAAGACCAACAAAAGCTCTAGAAAGAACTATCTGGGAGTGATCACACAGTAGAATTAGGCTTGTCTTTGAAAATCAAAAAAGGATTGTCTTTGAAAATCAAATCAGGGAGTCCTAGTGGAGGTACTCTGTGAGAGGAAGAAGGCCTGGGAATAGGTGAAGGCAATGAAGAGCAAATTTGCATTTGAACACAAAGGATGTCCATGTGTAATCTGCACATAATTAGTTAGTATTCCTCCACAGGACACCACTCGTATGAACTTACTACTGAGGGAACATCAGTGCAGCAACAGTGAAAAGCTGGCTGTTGGAGATAAACATCATAGATTAAAAGAGCACTGGAATGAAAGGTATGCATATATCATAACATGGATACTAGTTATGTTCTACCTTGATCAGAAATAGAACTGAGAATAAAATATCAACATTGGAAAAGGAATTTGGGCTAGATAACCAAATTGGGAATTTTGATGCAGAAGCTGAATGATAGTCATCAAGCTTTGTTCATGGTGTGAACTGAAGAGATACAGGGATGCTTTATAGGCACAAATGTTGGGAGAAATCTACATCAAGACTGAGTCATTCATGTGTGGGTATACAATGAGTCTCTTGATTCCCCAAGATTTCAACAGAGAAAGTATAGGATCTGTGTGTCTAGAGCTATCCTGGAAGAATAAGAAAAGACTACTGGAAGGAGTGCTTCTAGAGAGCCTACCAACAGGAGACAATGACTGAGAAGCATGTATCCACATATTAAACACAGCACAATTGGACTTAATTCTGGGCAAACTCACCATAGTAAGAAGGGCAGGCTCTTCATTGTCCAATATTCAGAGAATGTAGATCAGGAATTAAAAAAGAATCATAAAGTCCTGAAGCTGTTTCTAATAATAAATAATACATACTGATTTGCATTCCATAGATACCTCAGCTTGTCTGCTTGTAAAACCCAGAAACACCTCCCAAAGTTTGACAACACCCACTGAAAGCTCCACACTACCATAAGAATCTTTACTGAAGAGAAGAGTACAATAGACTTCTCTACATACTGTTTCATGGAGGAATGTTATCAATAGTGGTTCCTTCTCAAATAACTCTAGAAAATGTCAAGATAGAAAAACACAAACCATCATGGGTGACACTTCACCATAACTGCTAGATGTATGTAGCATCATGACCCATGGTAATGATTCTACTGGAAAAAAAAGATGCAAGATTAGAAAGGTAATAGAATCCTTAGAAAGAAAATTGAAGGCTCAAACAAAAGCAATTGGTGTTCATGCTGGAATCTGAGTAAATGGGCCTAAAGAAGCATGGTTTGTGAGTAAGCCAACAGTACAATAATGTAGTATATAGTTATACTATATAAGAAGCCTAGTGCAGGTGTGCTGTAACGTAAGGGAGACCTAACAGTTGGAGAAGGGAGAGGAGAGCAGGGTTCAGACTTTCCCACCAAAGACACATATGTGAAATGTTTACAAAATTAGGTAGAAATCCTGCCACTGTGACTATACTTGTGGACTCACGATTGGAGCAAACTCACCAGGAAATTGTGTACAGAGATGAGTGCTTGGATCCAAGCATGAAATGGTGTGCAGGAAACTGAAAAACCACTTATGTATTTCACTTCTTTGATGCCTGAGATGTGACCTGTCCATAAGAAACAGGAATGGCAGTGCACACATGACAAAGTAAACTGAAGGGTAGAGGAATAAATGAGAAAGTTAGATGAGGAATCTGCATGAAAGTTAGGACAGATGCCTCAGGTTGTGTAAATGGTGTGGACAGGAGTGTTTTAAAATATTTGTTCTGGCAAAGGTGTTAAGAGACATCTGAATAGAGAGTTAGAACTTAGAGTTTGAGAGTATAGGAATATCTTACTAATTCTGGATAACAACAGAAATAGTGCAGAATCTGTGTGACCAGAACTGTCCTGGCTGAGTGAAGTTGCCACAGAACGGCATCTTCAGGAGAGCTCACCAACAAGAAATAGACAATGACTGAATTTTATGTTTACACACATTGGGAACATCACAGGCTTCATTCTGGATTAGCACACAATAGTAGCAGAGCAGTAGCTTAACTGTCCATCTGTAAGAGAAGACATGTCAGGAATAAAGTAAGAAATCTAGAGGCAAGAACACAATTGGATACCATTAAGTAGTACTGCATAATGCTTTGCACTCCCTTGGTATTTTGGCTTGCCTTCTTGAACAGCCCTGAACTGCCATGAAAAGCATGGCAAATACCACAGATGACTGCACACTACCATAAGAATCATAGCACAAGGGAGCTCTAAACAAGCATTTATACAGACCATTTCATGAAGGAATAGTCTCAATTGAGGTTCCTTCTCAGAAGAATCTAGATTGTGTCACATTAATTTAAAACAATCCATCATGATGAGGCTCTAACATTCCAGTTAGCAAAGAATGAGGCATCATGGTCCATATACTACTGATTCTGTGGACAAAAAAATGATAAAAAATTTCAGAGTGAATATAAGCCTGAGAATCTGTCTTAGAAGCTCAAAGCTACGTAATCAGAGTCAAACCAAATTTACAGCAAAACGGACTAGAGAAGCAAGGTCTCAGAGTTTATACAGAGCAGAATTGCGCATCTCTTGGGGAATAGTAAAAAGGGAAGCCCCACTCCAGGTGTTTTGTGATCTGGGGAGGCTTGCTAATAGAAGAAAATAATTAAAAGCCGGGTTCAGACTTTCTAAAAAAAGAAGCTCATGTGCAATCTGAACAGACTTAGGAAGGCCTCCTGCCATTAGAACTATGCATGAGGACTCACTACAGGAGGGAATCTCACAAGGATATTGTGTGCTAAGCATTTTGCCTGAAGAGAAGCATGGAAGAGTGAGGGAGACACTGGTATGAAAATGTCTATATATCTGGTCTGCAAACCAGTATAAGACCTGTATTTCACAGGAAAAAACTGAGAGTGTATAATTCATAAACAAATCACATATATACCAGAACAACTGAAGAAGTAAGATGGTGAATCTACATGATAGTACCTAGGCCTGTGGTTGTATTCAAGGAATGGACCGGAGAGATTCAGTTAAGATATTCTTGCAAAGAATATTGTTGGGAGAAACCTCCATCCATGTTAAGGCATTAACATGGGCTATGGAACAGGTACTTTCAATCTCCAGAAATTCAAAGATATAGTGCAGTATGATTGTGACCAGTACTATCCAGGCACACATAACTGGAGCTACTGTAAGCCCACCAACAAGACAAAATGGCTAAGCTGTGAGTCACCACTTATGGGGAATGTGACATTAACCAGACACTGAGGGCTCCCTGGGACTAAAATACAAATGAAAAAACACACAAGGCGAGACCCATGGCTCCAACTGCATATATAACATAGGAAAGCCTTATCTTATATCAATGTGAGGAGAGGCCTTTGGTCCTGTTAAGGCTCAAACCTCCAATGTAGGTGAATGCCTTGCTGGTTTGGGAAAAGTAGATAGGTGGTTAGGGGAGGACCCTTAGAAAAGGATAAGGAGGGGAGATGAGATAGGAGGTTTACAAAGGTTAAACTGAAATGGAAATAAGTAAAATATATAATAGAAATAATCAAAAATAAACATAAAAAAGGCCCTACTCACAGGATATTTCAACAGATTTCTAAAGATTATTTCATGGGGGATGGTTATCAACTAGGGTTCCTTCTCAGATGACTCTCAATTGTGTAAAGGTAACACAACAAAAACCATCATGGTGAGGCTCTACTACACATGGCAGAAGAATGTGGCTGTGTAATCCATGTGCTACTGAAACTGATGTAAGATTACAGTGACAACAGTATCCTAAAAAACAGTCTTAGATCCTCAAAGCTAGGCAATCTATATCAAAGCTGGAAGTCCAGCAAATGGATGTAGAGAAGCATGGTCTAGAAGTATGCCCAGAGCCAAACTTGATTTGGATCTGGGAGTAGCAAATAGGGAAGCCCAGAGCTGATGCTGTGTGACATCATGGAGGCCAAGGAATAAGATATAGAACTGAAGGGCATGTTTCAGACTTGGAAACCCATTTGAAATCTAGACATACTCAATACTCCTCTTCTCATGAATGCTACAACTGTGGACTCACTACAGCTAGAACACAGCTTCAAATTTGTGTAGGGCTAGGTGCCTACATTCAAGCCTTGGTTGTGCTGGCAAAGGTATGTGTATCTCATCATGCATATCATGTACATGTCCTGTCAGAAACAGGTTTGGGAGTGTAAGGTTGGCAACAGAACCTAGGGATCAGAAAAACAATGGAAGGATTTAAATACAGAAGCTGCATGACAGATTGAGGCATGAGTTCTGGGCATGGTGTAGAAAGGAGAGATTCAGAAATCTATTTAGGAAAATGTGTTGATAAAATTTGGATCCAGATGTAGGCCTTAGTATGTTAGGGTGGACTCGTTACCCTGCTTGTCCAGAACATCAACACATTTATTATATGATCTGTTTGACCAGAGCTATCCAGGCAGAATGACAATGGCACTGCAATGGAAGCTTCTGGAAAACTCACCAACAAGTTGCAATGGATGTTCTGTGCACCTCACATTATTTACAACAGCTGAGATACCACTAAGCAATACTACATAGTACTTTGTACTCCATAGGTAATCCACTTGCCTTATTGTACAACCCAAAACACCTCCCTAAAGGTGTTTTTTGGAAACACCCACAGAGGTCTCCACACTCCGATATTTATCATTACTCAATGCAGCTCTTAACAGGCAATTATAAGGTCTATTTCATGGGAGAATGTTCTCAAGTGAGATTTTTTGTCTTCTCATATGACTCTAGGTTGTTTCAAGGTAATACAATGCACACCATCATGGTGAAGTTTTGTTACAACAGACTGAAGAATGTGGTAGCATGGTCCACATAGTACTGAACCTGATAAAAATTGATGCAAGATAAATGTTTTATTAGAATCCTAAAACACCACATGAGAATTTATAAGGCTAATCAGTTTTTCAGAAATGGAAGTCCTTCAAAGACGTGTACGTGAACATGGGGAGTACTACAGTATGCTGAAGCCTGTATAACATTATGTTCAAGATGCTAGAAACTTGAGGTACCTGTTGAAACTTTACATATTTTCCCTGTTACCTGAAGTAAAACTTTAGAATTTGAAATATCTTGTGAATATTAACAATTATGAACAATCATAGGAAAAAATGATAACACATTTTGCAGTTGGCTTCAGCCTATATCAAGACAAGCTAAACCATTTTACCTTAAAGGGGATATGTTTGTGGTTTATGAAAAGGCTCATTTGGTAAGTGTCAGTGTCAGACAGAAAGATGTGAATTTGAACTCAATGATGGACATGACAAAACCTGAAAACTAATTCTGACAATCTGTCATCTCCTACACTCAATTTGGGTGACCAAAGTTTATTGCCATTCCTGGACTTTTGTAATATAACCAACTAGGGGAATAGGCAATGGTTGCTGCCTCCTGGAAAAAACAGGGCACAGAGAGCATCCTTAGTGCATAGAATTGCCTTCCTACTTCAAGAAAACAGCACACATTGTTGGCAGTGTCAAGGCTAACACACATACAGCCCTTTCATCCTGAAATGTGAGGACTTAAGTGTCTCTATACAAAAAGAGAGTGACTTTTCACATTTGATGTGTCAACTTACTTACAAACCTTCTCTCACTTTGTGTTTGTCACGTTTATGCAACTTGAAGTTTGCCTGTACTACTGCCTGTTACTACTTTCCAGCAGTGTCTGAACACATGAATATAGCCTGCAGAGTTTATGATGTGAAAACAAAGAAAGGAATATATTTGATATATATTAGCACATCTCATATTACTGACACCTCAATGAAATCCATAATATCATGATCCTAATTATAGACATAGGGTAACAATACTCAGGGAATAATTACTATAGTCAGTTTCAGAAAAACACAAGGCTATAAATCACAGTGCAGTTACCACAGCCCTCACATAATAGGCTTCCAGCATTTATGATTTTTAGAAAGATTTACTCACATAAAAAGTGCTGATAATCAGGCAATCTCTACTGATACCCCTGACTGGGAATGATGGGACAATCAGACAACACCCAAACAACTAGACATCATTAGCTGCCCAGAGGCCATACATTCCCATTTTCATTTATTTCACTAGTTGCCCTGAGTATATGGCACAGTCCCTATAAAGAGCCAAGGTTTCCCTCCCTACCCCCACTCCTAATTCATCCCCCCTTAGGCAGTCTCTGGGTTTCCTTTAATCCTCCATTTCATTTAAACTCCTATGTAAAAATTACCAGGACCTGCCACTTATTTCCATCAGAATGTATGTGAAGAAATGTCTAATCATATATCAGTGGCCTTTGTCCTTCCATTACCTGTGAAATTGAAAGAAATTATTTAATAAAACCTTGTATAAGATATCATATACTTGCCTCTCTCTTTTCTAAGAAGACCAAATGTTAATGACTGCGAAACTAAGAGAAGTGACTCTAAAAATTCTGGTGTTTCCATAGCTACCAAACTGAATGTGAGATTATGAGCTAACAACCAGTGTCAAGACATAATGGACCAGAATATTTAATGTCCCTTGATTTTGTTAAAGTCCCTAAAAACTAAGTTTCTTTTGAAAGCATTCATCAAACAATCACTGTAAATTTTAGGGCCATAAGAAGCAAAATTATAAAAATAAAATGAAAAATTAAGTAACTCAATATAATTAAAGTCTGTTTCACTCTAAAAGAAAGTGTGTCCACTAAAGATTTGGATGTCACCATGCTCTTAAACACAGATGTCCCTTAAACACAGATGTAAATGAGATAGTGACCAACTGTAATAGCCAAGACATTAAGTGTTTTGGTTTTGGTTACTGTCGTGTGTATTCCTGGTTGTCAAATACATAAGAAATAAAAAACACTCTTGAAATGGCAGGTACACCAATTGTCCAGTGCTTGAGGCTGGGAGATACAGACTTCTGATCAAAATCTTGACATAGGATTACACATGATTTTGATCCAGATATTGAGGCAAAGTGACCATGAAAATCTTAGACTCAAAAGGTATAGTACATGCCTATATTCTCAGAAAATGAAGAAAAGAAATCCCTGAGTTCAAGGTGAGCCTAAGACAGAGCAAGTTCCAAATACAGACATGGAGTTACACACCTTTAATCTGGCCCATATCTTCTGCTGCAGGCTTACATAAGGACAAAGGAAGAAGGAAGACTCACTCTTATCTGCCTGCTTGCACTTAGTGACCAGCACATCTTTTGGAACCTACTTCTTCAGGATTCCAGTTTATACTGACTGGCTTTGTGTGTTAACTTGTCACAAGCTGGAGTTATCACACAAAAAGGAGCCTCCTTGGAGGAAATACCTCCATGAGATTCAGCTGTAAGGCATTTTATCAATTGGTGACCAAGGTTTCCAGGGCCCATTATGGACAGTGCCATCCCTGGGACGGTAGTCCTGTGTTCTGTAAGAAATCAAGCTGAGTGAGCTCAGGGAAGCAAGCCTGTAAGTCACACCACTCCATGTCCTCTGCATCAGGTCATGTTTCATGAACTGCTTGACATCCATTCCTGACTTCCTTTGGTGATGAACAGCAATGTGAAAGTGTAAGTTTAATAAATCCTTTCATCCCCAACTTGCTTCTTGGTCTTGATGTTTGTGCAGGAATAGAAACCCTTAGTGAGAAACAGCATGCACAGAAGATCAGCTGAAACAATTATCCTAGTGAAGACTGAGCAACTACAAGATTCGTGGACTTCCAATTCACAGCTGCCCATTCTTGGAATAATAGAACTACAGTCTTTAAGTCATTACAATAAATTCCCTTAATTTATATGGACATTCCACAAGTTTTGTGACTCTAGAGAATTCTGTCTAATACAGTCACAAAGAAATCCATAGTATATTCTTCTCTATTTTTCTTTCAACATGACAGTTCTAGTGTTTTGAATACAATGGGATCTTATAGTCAGATTTTTTTGAATGCTTGGCCACCGGAAGTGGGAACTATTAAGAGGAGTGTCTTTCTTAGAATAGGCATGTCCTTTTGGAAGGAATTGTCTCACTGTAGGAACAGAATTTAAGGTTTCCTATTCCCACGCTAAGCCGAGTGTGGCCCACACACTTCTTCTGCTGTCTGGTGATCAAAATACAGAACTCTCTGTCATGCTTCCTAACAAAATGATAATGGACTTAACCTCTGAAACTGTTAATTAATCCCAAATATATGTCTTCTTTTATAAGAGTTATAGTGATCATGGTTTCTCTACATAGTAAGAAAACCCTAATGCTCTTGTCTATGAAGAAAGTTATAAATTTTACTTCTTAATGTTGATAGAAACTGAAAAAATTACCATACCATATAGACAAAGTTAAAGTTAGCCAGAAAGTTAAGCTCATCAGAAAGACAAGGGTCCATATGATATTCTTCTGTGGTTTCTCTTTTGGTACTTCACATTTTATTTCAGGCATAATATTCCACTAAAGTACACAAATCATTATTGGTTAAGGAATCAATGGAACAATAAAGAAGCAATTGAAAAAATAGACACAGCTTTGATTTGGAGGATTAGAAAAGAAAATATTAAGACCTTCAGAGACTATGACATCTGCACCCCGCATAGATCCTGCTTAAATGATGTTTAATGTGCCTCCCATTTTCAAGACACAGGCTATTAACTTGTAGATTCCCACTAGTCTTCTAAATTATATTCCATATAAATTGTATTTTCTTTCTACTCTACTAAGAAAGACTTTGTTGCCAAGGTGTAAAATTGTTTTATCACCAGGTTTCATGATTCATACTAAAACTAACCCAAGTTGTTATAGAATCCAATAGTTTAGAGTAGGAACACATGCTCAGCAGTAAGATATCCACTGCGAGGCTCTTTGCATCATTTATTACCTGAGTTCATGCTCATGGTACAGATGAATTTTGGGTTCTACAAGTTTTATCAGGATTTTGTTTCTGTCTAATATGATAAATGTAGAGTCACTGAAGAAGTGGTAGATTTTGTAGCCTGCTTTACATTCTCTGATACATGGTTGGACTGCTTTCCTTTGCAAGTTTACCAGAGAGATAATGACTACCAATCACATAGCTACTAATGTTGTATCATGTTTCAGTAATGGTAAGGGCAATGTTGTCATTTATATAATTAGCATAGGAGTGGCACTATTAGAGAATGTGGCCCTCTTGGAGTAGGTATGTCATTGTAGGTATGAGCTTTATGACTCTCATTCTAGCTGCCTGGAAGGCAGTATTCTGGTAGCATCCTTAAGCTGAATATTTAGAACTCTCAGACCTGTCTGCACCATGCCTGCCTGGATGCTGCCGTGCTCCTACCATGATGACAATGGACTGAACCCATAAGCCAGCGCAAATTAAATGTTGTCCCTATGAGAATTTCTTTGGTCATTGTATCTGTTGCCAGCAGTTAAACTGTAAGACGGGCATCTCCAGCACTTCTACCAGAGAGAGACTACAGTGAAAGAATGGATATAGACCAAAACAGAGAGTATTGAAGTCTCACAATATTGTGTGTGGTGCAATGTATGCTTTGAGCTTCAGGAAAGTTTCATTAAACAATATGAGTACCCTTGCATTTGGAGCACAGATGTTGAGAATTAAGAGTTCAGTTTGTTAGATATTTCCTTTGATGAGTATAAAGTGTCTGTTTTTTCTTAGGTTTTTTGATAACCTTTGGTTTAAGTCAATTTTATTCAATATTAGAATGGCTATTCCAGCTTGTTTCTTAGGATCATTTGCTTGAAAAATTGTTTTCCAGCTGTTTACTCAGAGGTAGTGTACATCTTTGTTATAGAGGTGTGTTTTGTGTATGCAGTAAACTGTTGTGTCCTATTTACATGTCTATTCTCTTAGTCTATGTCTTTTGTTGAAGAATTGAGACCATTGATATTAAGAGTTATCAAGAAAAAGTGATTGCTGTTTCTGGTATTTTTATTGTTATTATTGGAATTATGTTTTTGTGGTATATTCTATTGGGATTGTGAAAAGAAGATTACATTCTTGCTTTTTCTAGGGTGGAGTTTCCCTCCTTGTGTTGCAAGTTTACATCTATTTTCCTTTGTAGGGAGGATTTCTGGAAAGATATTGTATAAATTTCATTTTGGAATGGAATATCTTGGTTTTTACATCTATAGTAATAGAGAGTTTTGCTGCGAAAAGTACGCTGGGATGGCATTTGGGTTCTGTTAGGGTCTGTATGAAATTTGCCTAAAATCTTCTGGCTTTTATAATATCTAGTGAGAAATTTAGTGTAATTCTGATAGACCTGCCTTAATCATTAATTGACCTTTTTCTCTTACTGCTTTTAATAATCTGCCTTTGTTTTGTGCACTTAGTCTATTGACTGTTATGTGACAGGAAAATTTTTCTTTCTGATCCAGTCTATTTGGAGTTGTGTAAGCTTCCTGGATGTTCATGAGCATCTCTTTCCTTAGGTTAGAGAATTTTTTTTCTATAATTTTGTTGAATAAGTTTACTAGCCCTTTAATTTGGGAATCTTCACTCTCTTCTACACCTATTAATCTTATGTTTGGTATTCTCATTGTGTCCTCTAGTTCCTGGATGCTTTGAGTTAGGAGTTTTTCCTTTTTGCATTTTCTTTAACTGTTTTGTCAATGTTTTCTATGTTATCTTCTGCACCTGAGATTCTCTCCTTAACTTCTTGTATTCTTTTGGTGATGCTTGCATGTATAACTCCTGATCTCTTTTCTAGGTTTTCTATTCCCAGTGTTTTCTCCCTTTGTGAATACTTTGTCATTTCTATTAGCAATTTTAAATCATAGATTGTTTTGTCCAATTCCATCACCTCTTTGGATGTGTTTTTCTGTAAGTCTTTAAGGGATTTTTGTGTATCCTCTTTAAGGGCTCTTTATCTGTGTTCTCCTGTTCTTCTTTAAGTCAGTTATTTTCGTTCTTCTTAAAGTCCTCTACCATCATAATTAGAAGTAATTTTAAATCTTAATCTTGGTTTTCCAGAGTAATGGTGTGTCTAGGACATGCTATGGTGGGAGAACTGAGTTTTCATGATGACAATTCACCTTAGTTTCTGTTACTTATACTCTTATGCTTGGCCCTTGACATCTGATTATCTCTAGTGCTACTGTCCCTTGCTCTTGATGACTAGATTCTATCTCTCCTGTGATCCTAGTTGTGTCCAAAGTCCTCAGAATCCAGCTGTCTTTTTGATTCTGTTATTCTGATTCTGTGTTACTGAAAGGCTGGGTGTGTCACAGCTCCAGGGTATCAAACTGCCTCTGATATTTTGAAATGCTGGTGTGATAAAGCTCCTGAAATCTTGTGATTCAGGATTTTATGAGAGCATCTATAATCCTGGTTGTTTTACAGTACCTGGGATTCAAGTTTCCTCTGGGTGTTGTGGAAATAGGTCTGGAACTTGCACCCAAGGTCTGCTCAGGGCACCTGCTCAGAAAATAAGAAAACCGTGCCACTCTTCAGGCAGGAATATCTGCATACCTGGGTCAAGCTGGTCCCAGTTACCCTAGGTTTTGAGCCAATGTTGTAGCATCCTCACCTGTGATCCTGTGCAGGTTAGATCATCTGGGAATCGAGCTACATCTGGGAGTTTGGGACTGGGTACAGAGTTATTGACCAAGGTCTGCTCAGGGATCTGGCTTGGACTCTAAGTAGGGTATACAGAATTCCTAACCGTAAAATTGCAAATGACTGAGACACACTTAAAGAAATGTTCAAATTCCTTAGTCATCAGAGAAATAAAAATCAAAACTACCTTTACAGTCTACCTTACAACAAGCAGAATTGCTAAGATGAAAACACATGTGACTACAGATGATTGAAAGGATGTGTGGAAAGAGAAAACTCACTCCACCATTGCTGTTGGGCTTGTGAGCTGGTACTACCACTTTGGAAATTGATGTGGATATCCTCAGAAAATTGGGAATAGTTCTCACTGAAGACACAGATATACCACTCCGTGGAATATACACAAAAGATTCTCCACCATATCATTAGAAAAAAATGCTCAACTATATTAAAAGCAGCCTAATTTATAATGGCCTAGAGCCAGAAAGAACACAAATATTTCTCAGTGGAAAAACAGATAAAGAAAACGTGGCACACTTACAAAATGTAATATTACTCAGTTATTAAAAGGACATCGCAAAATGTGCAGACAAATGAATGGAACTAGAAAATATTCTGAGTGAGGTAACCCAGACCCAAAAGGACATACATGGTATGTACTCAATGATAAGTTGATATTAGTCAAAAAGCTCAGAATACCCATGATACAACTCATAGAGCATATGAAATGTAATAAGAAAGAAGGCTAAAATATGGATCTTTCCATCCCACATATAACGTGAAACAAAATAATCACAGGGGAAAGAGAGAGGGAAGAACCTGGGTGGAAAAGGTAAAAGCAGGTAAAATGGGGAGAAGGATCAAACATTGGGAGAGACAAGACAGAAGATCAGAGTAACAGGAGAATGAATAAAACTTTGTAGCTGTGTGGAGTGTCAAACAGGGAGAATCACTAGGAAGATCTAGAGAGCAGGAATACAAGAGGCTTCCAATACACAATGGGGATGACATTACCATAAATGCCCAACTGTGGTGAGATAGAATCTGAAGAGACAACTTCTACTACTATGGATATGGCCCACAGTTGAAAGATGGATCCACACACTATATCTCAAAATTTTGTACTTAAATTGTCCCTGTCTAATGGAAACACAAGGATAAAAATGGAGCAGAGACTGAAGGAATGGTCATCCAGAAACAACTACATCTTGGGATCCATCTCATTCACAGACACCAAAGGGCAACACTACTGCTGATACCATGCAGTGCTTGCAGCCTGAAACTTGCATCATTGTCCTCTTAGAGGCTCTGCCAGCATCTTAGTAAGACACGTGCAGATACTTACAGCTATCCATTGGACTGAGCCTGGGGACCCCAGTAGAAGAGTTAGGGAAAGGAACGAAAGAGCAGAGGAAGCCTGCAACCCCATAGGAATTACAAGAGTATTAACTCTCCAGAAACCTCAGGCATCCCAGGGACAAAGCCACCAAACAAAGAGCACAATGGGCACAACTATGATTCTTGCTACATATGTAGAAGATGACTCATCTGGCCTCAGTAGGAGATCATGTGCTTGGTCCTGCAGAGGTTTGACAACCAAGGAAAGGAGGATGCTAGAGGAGTGTTGTGATGTCACATTGACAAACTTGATTAAATAGACACACAAATAAACAAAGTTTAGACAATAATAATAATAGGGTCAGGGTTATACATAAGATCTTTTCTCTTATTCCAACTTCTTACTCTCAGATGTGAGAATGTCAGAAGTGTCTGTTTAGATGATACTATAACCATGATAAGAAAAATCACTATTTAGTTTTAGAAACTTACTGGGTCTAATTCTGTTATCAGGAGTTGAAATGAATAATTATTTTGTGGCTTTCTTTAACTTAAGAACCAAAATAAAACATATGGCTTCCATGTAGTCAGAAAATTCCCAATTTGACACTCTGGAGCTATGACAAACACAATGACCAAAGGCATCATGGGAGGAGAGCCTTTACTTGACTTACTGCCACCCTTCACAGTGAATTATCATGAAAAATTAAAAAGAATTCCAGCTGAGAGCAGAATCAGAAATTGTCCTACTGATTTGTTTCACATGGCTTGTTTAAGCACTTTTTAAAGCTCTTAACATGTAGTTTATATTCTTGCAGGACTGTAATTACATGTTATAATGAAAATTTCTGACCATTGAGAAAACCATATTGTACTGTTGATGAAAGAGCCAGAACTACTCAAGCCCTTTAAAGACCAGACGATTGTAAATGAGTCCCAGATATTGGACAATAAATTATTTAAAATGCTATAGTTAGCTGTTGCTTTGGTTTTATTTTAATTGTGACCTCATTCTTCCTTCTTAGTCTAACATAGTATTTAATTTTATTTTACAGAGATTCACAAATGAGTGATGTGGAATCTGAAGTGATTCTAATTATCCTTAGGAGAACAATTTTCAGATGTTTGAATGTTACTACAGTTATTTAATATTCATATAGTATACATAACATTAAATTAGCAACATTGTAGCCAGACTTTGGCTTTTTAATAGGCTATTTTCTGCTTCTCTTCTTCCCCCTTATCTCATCCAACTCCCTAAATCTCCATAAGAGAAAAAAAATATTAGAAAACAATTTGGTCATTAATCTCTGTTTTAGTTAGAGATTTATGGCTCTAAGTAGACCACATGACCAGGGCAACTCTTATAAGGTCATTTAATTGGGGTAGACATGGAGGTTTAGAGTTTCAGGCCATTATCATCAAGGCAGAATTAGGGCATCATTCAGGTGAATGAGGGCTTGACAAGCTTAGTGTTCTACATCTTATTTCAAAGGCAGACAGGGGAATAATTGCTTCCAGCAAATAAGACATGGGTTTTAAGTGCCACACACAACGTAACACACTTCTTCCAACAAGGCCAAACTCCCGTGGTCCACGCACATTCAAACCACCACATTTTACCCCCATAGTTTTCTTCAAATATATAAGGCAATGGGAGACATACGATAAACAAAGCATAATGCAAAGTATAATTAGTCCACGTTCCAAAGTTGCTGTAGTCTAAAAATGTCTCAACAATGTTAAAAGTCCTAAGTTCAAAGTCTCTTCTGAGACAAATCAAATTACTTTACTGTTATCACCAGGGCAAGACAGAAAATCAGCTGAGTAAACTCCAAACTCTGAATCTCCATGTCTTATAACAATGCAGTGTTCAGACGTCCAAATGCTTTTTCATCTTTGTAGAATACAACAAACTGTCTGGTGATCAAAGTACAGAACACTCTGTCATGCTTCCTAACAAAATGATAATGGACTTAACCTCTGAAACTGTTAATTAATCCAAAATAAATGTCTTCTTTTATAAGAGTTAGAGTGATCATGGTTTCTCTTCATAGCAATAAAACCCTAATGCTCTTGTCTATGAAGAAGGTTATAAATTTTACTTCTTAATGTTGAAAAAAACTTAAGAATTTACCATGCCATATAGACAAAGTTAAAGTTAGCCAGAAAGTTAAACTTACCGGAGAGACAAGGGACCATATGATATTCGTCTGTGGTTTCTCTTTTGGTACTTCACATTTTATTTCAGGCATAATATTCCACTAAAATACACAAATCATTATTGGTTAAGAAATCAATGGAACAATAAAGAAGCAGTTGAAAAAATAGACACAGCTTTGATTTGGATGATTAGAAAAGAAAATATGAAGACCTTCAGAGACTCTGACATGTGCACTCCACATAGATCTGGCTTAAATGATGTTGAATATGCCTACCATTTTCAAGACACAGGCTATTAACTTGTAGATTCCCACTAGTCTTCTAAATTATATTCCATATAAATTGTATTTTCTCTCTACTCTACTTAGAAAGACTTTGCTGCCAAGGTGTAAAATTGTTTTATCACCAGGTTTCATGATTCATACTAAAAGTAACCCAAGTTGTTATAGAATCCAATAGTTTAGAGTAGGAACACATGCTCAGCAGTAAGATAGTCACTGTGAGGCTCTTTGCATCATTTAATACCTGTGTTCATGCTCATGGTACAGGTGAATTTTGGGTTCTACAAATTTCATCAGGAGTTTCTTTCTGTCTAACATGATAAATGTAGAGTCACTGAAGAATTGGTAGATTCTGTAGCCTGCTTTACATCTCTGATACATGGTTGGACTGCCTTCCTTTGCAAGTTTACCAGAGAGATAATGACTACCAATCACATAGCTACTAATGTTGTATCCTGTTTCAGTTATGATAAGGGCAATGTTTTCATTTATATATAATCAGCATAGGATTGACACTATTAGAGAATGTGGCCCTCTTGGAGTAGGTATGTCATTGTAGGTATGGGCTTTATGACTCTTATTCTAGCTGCCTGGAAGGCAGTATTCTGCTAGCATCCTTAAGATGACTATTTAGAACTCTCAGAACTGTCTGCACCATGCCTGCCTGGATGCTGCCATGCTCCAACTTGATGACAATGGACTAAACCCATAAGCTAGCCCAAATTAAATTTTGTCCTTATGAGAATTTCCTTGGTCATTGTATCTATTGCCAGCAGTAAAACCCTAAGACAGGCATCTCCAGCACTTCTACCAGAGAGAGACTACAATGAAAGGATCGATATAGACCAAAAGAAGCCTGCTGGAACTGGGGCACATAAGCAGGTGATTTGAATGACCTTTGTTGCTCTAAAACTGGCAGATTATTGGCCAGACACTGTTGCAGTTACTTAGCCCATGGAGCTAGACTTACAGGTAGTTATGTGAAGCCTGGTGTGATTGCTGGAGAGAGGTAGCTGAGTAGTAAAGAGAATATACTGCTACTGCAGAGACCCTTAGTTGTGTTCTCACCAACTTTCAGTGGCCAGCCTTTATTTCTTTTGTTCTTTCTTACTTTTTCTTCCTTCTTTCCTCCTTCTTTCTTTTGTTTCTTCCTTCCTACCTTCCTTTCTTCCTTCTTATATCCCTAAGAAATAGTCATTCTTAGTAGGCCTGGCTGGCCTCAAATACATAACCCTCTGGATATAGACTAAACATGCTAGAATAGCAGACATGAGCTTCCAGTCCTGGAGTCTCTTTTGTTCTGCTTTCATTATTTCTTTAAATTTCATATAATGAGCATGTACTGATTTAGGATATTCAACCAAAGTGAGAATGTGTTAATCTCATTTAGAATAAGGAGTAAAATAGTCATATTGTTTTAATTATAAAGTGGTTAGGGGACTATTTTTTTTTCTGGTTCAATCTATGTTGTGTTCAATAAGCTCCTTGTACCTTAATAGTCATGTCCTAATTTTTTTTCTTCTACAATTTTCTTAAGAATACTATCTGACACTTTTTCCTTCAAGCCTGCAAGTATACCCAGGGCATATAAGGTGACCTAGCCCACCACCCACTATCAGAAATGACCTGATTCCCAGGAAGTCTGTTATAAACAGGATTAGAGCTGAGACACTCACACCCCAATACCTGCCCTTGCTGGGACCCCCATGGAGTCCAGTGGACACATGACATACATACCCTGCAAAAGATATATCTACTTTCCAGTCTGCAAATCTGCCTTGGGCAAATTGAGTGCTCCAGCTACCTTCCTACACTCAGAGACTGTCAGGAGCCATAATGGGATAAGCTAATGATTAGCAGGTAATCATCGTGAAAAGGCTTGCCTAGGATTATTATATAATCTGTGACAAGTGAGGCCTTAATCAGTAAGGCTGTAAGAATCTCATTTTCGGAAAGATTCCTGCTATTATTATGCTTTTCCTATTATTATTATTAAGCAAACATAACAATCACTAAGCAATAGCACACCCCTTTGGGGCAGATCTCTACAGATTCTTCAAGATGTACTGTCTTGTAGTGATGCTATATACACAAATAGATGACTTTCTAAGTCTTATTCCTATAAGAATTATTAAAATTATATCAATTATTATTAAGTTCTCCTATAGTGGACTGATACTAAGTCCCTCTCATAGTCAAAAGTGCAATGAGAACTCTGATAGTCTCCCAAGTGTCCTCAGATAATGGCTCTTAGATTGGAACCAGACTTTCTCCTACTCAGAGCACATTCCAAGAGGTTGTAAAAGAATTAACCACTGGTCACTTAAAGGGAAACATTGATTTATTATAGGTTCTAGTACAGAAAATAAAATATTGTCTGGATTTATCCATACAAAACTTGACTAAGATTTTAGTTGTAGTCTTAAAACTTCAATGAACCTGTGGAGCTAGACAGGTGATGGATGTTTTGCCATATAATTACTCCTAATGGATATGCATGTAAACATTCTTTGTTGTAAACTTCTATTTCAATTTATGATTTAATTTTTGGTGTGAATTTATCATGAACTTTGTAACATGTGATAATGTATTCTGAAAGATGTATAAGTACTGAGGACAAAGAGATGAGAGTTAGTTAAAATAGATAGTTAAAGTAGAGAGATTGAATAGAGATAGAATAGAATCTTTTTCCTTTCCCCATTTAGAGTAGTATATAGAATAGAACTTTTCTCTTTTGCCAGAGAGAATAAAAGTTTTCCATTTCTCCACATAAGACCTTTCTGCTTTACCCTTAGATAGCTCTCACAGAATACTTTTAAGTACTTAGTGATAAATGCTAAAACCAAATCTCTAAGTGTCTTTCTTCCTGTGACCTCAGGACTAGGAGGCATAAGTTAAACAAAGAAGAAGAAGAAGAAGAAGAAGAAGAAGAAGAAGAAGAAGAAGAAGAAGAAGAAGAAGAAGAAGAAGAAGAAG